>CM076578.1:414248986-414306955 GCA_034641835.2 Pinus albicaulis | reverse complement strand
TTTCTAAAATGATTAGCCCAAATTTTATAGTACACCATTATTTTACCTTAAAAATAGCCAAAATATTATATCTAATAATATAAAATCATTATAAATATAAATATTTCTACAAAAATATCAACAAAAAAATTTACAATTTGCATATTAGGCACTAGTAAGATTCGGTAAGGTTTCTAAACTTTACGATAAAATTTCATCCTTAAAATATACCCTGTGATCATGACCATGCTACTCATTTTATTCTAGTAAGTGTTCCTCCAAACATGAGGCCTTACAAATATCCTTATGTCCAAAATAGAAAAAATGAATGTATGATTGTAGAAAAGTTAGAGGCTAACTTATAATTAAACCTTGTCACAGTTCTTTCTCTGCTCCAGTAGTATTGGTGCACAAGAAGGATGGATCGTGGCGCATGTTTCTGGATTATAGGGAGATAAATAAGCTCACTATTACCATTATTGATATTGATGAATTATTATATGAATTACATGGAGCAATTTATTTTACAAGTTGGATCTTCGTTCAAGATATCATCAAATTAGAAGGAAGATTGAAGATATTCCAAAAAAAACATTTGGAACTAATGAGGGTCATTATGAATTTTTGGTCATGCCTTTTTTCCTTACCAAGGAACCTTCAAAATTTCAAAGGTTGATGAATTTCATTTTTAAACCCTTCCATATAAAATTTGTGTTAGTATTTTTTGATGATATACTAATCTACAACATTTCTTGGAAGGATAATTTTTAACATGTTGATAGGGTGCTCAAACTAGTAGAGGAGAAATAATTATATGAAAAACCTCAAAATGTTTCTTTGGAGTACAGGAGGTGGAATATTTTGGTCATATTGTATCTTAGGAGAGTGTTAAGGTAGGCTCTAAAAAATTAAAGCCATTAAGGAATGGAAAGTCCCCACAACCATAAAGCAGTTGCAAGGATTTCTCGGGTTAATAGGGTACTATCGCATGTTTGTTAAGAATTATGGGAGAATAGAAGCACCTCTAACAACATTATTGAAGAAAGATGCATCTTCATGGACTCTTGAAGAAAATAAGGCCTTTTAACATCTTAAAGAGGAAATGTGCCTAGCACCGGTCTTAGCTATGCAAGAATTCACAAAAACCTTTATTGTGGAATGTGATGTCTTAGGAAATGGAAATAATGTTGTTTTAATGAAAGAAGGAAGACCCATTTCTTTTCAAAGTCGTCCAATAAAAGGAAAGTATTTAAAGAAAGTTATTTATGAGAAGTAAATGTTGGCAATACTACATTAATTAAAGAAATGGTGACCTTACCTAATGCGAAGACACTTCAAGGTAAAAACTGATCATGATAGCCTTAAATACTTTTTGGAGCAGAGACTATCTTTAGAAGAGCAGAAAAAATGGGTCACAAATCTGTTGGGTTATGACTTTGAAATCATCTACAAAAAATTAACCTAAATGCAGTTGCAGATGCACTGTCAAGAAAGGATGAGGAGGTGGAAGCATTGCTTTGTGCCATTTGTATTATCTAACAAAATTGAATAATTAAAGAAAGGGAGGAATGGAAGAATGATGAAGAAGTGTCGACAGTCATTCAAAAGTTCCATCAATATCCCAGTAAATATGATACATCTATTTGGAAAAATGATTGTTTATCGTACAAAGATCACTTATATATTTGTAATAATTCCCAACTAAAAAAATATATTCTTTTGGAATTACACACCTCTCCAGTAGGAGGACACTGAGAATTTTTAAAAACTTACCATAGCGTGAAGAAATAATTTTTTTGGGATGGCCTTAAATATGATATTCAAAATTTTGTGGCAGAATGTTTCGTTTTCTAGCAAAATAAAGTTGACACAATTAAGACCTTGGGTCTCCTACAACCTTTACCCATTCCATGTCAACGTTGGGAGGAGGTTTCAATGAATTTTATCACAGGTTCACCTAATTTCGAATGAAAGAGTGTCATCATGGTGGTATTTGATATACTTACCAAGTATGCACACTTTTTTGCATTATCTCATCGATTTAAAACAAGTACAGTTGCTACAGCATTTATGGAAACAAGTCAAAAGTTACATGGAAACATAAATATTATTGTAAGCGATAGAGAACCCATTTTAACTGGAAATTTTTGGATGGAATTATTTTCTTTTTTGGGTAATCAACTAGCCAATAACTCATCTTATCATATTCAATCTGATGGGAAAATTGAGATAGTGAACAAATGTTTGGAATGATATCTTCGTTGTTTTGTATATAATAAAAAAACACACTGGGTCAATTCGTTACCTCTGACTCAATGGTGGTATAACACTTCCTTCCATAATGTAGGAAAAATGACCCCATTTATGGCACTTTATGGATATCATCCACTGTCCATCGCGTCATGTTTAAGAGAAAACTATAAGGTTCAGGCAATGGAAGATCATGTCTAGCATCAACAACAAGTTCTCCAACTCTTAAAGGATAACTTAAATTTGGCACAAAATTGAATGAAACAACAGGCAGATCAACATCGCAACAAGAGAAGTTTTGATGTAGGAGATTGGGTATCTTTACGGCTACAATCATACAAAAAAATTTCACTAAAGTAAGCTAATAAGGATAATAAATTATTGCCAAAGTCCTATGCTCCTTACAAGTTCTTGCAAAATATTGGTATTATGGCATACAAATTGGAGGTTCTTGATTCTTCTCGAGTGCACCCAATTTTCCATGTTTCATGCTTAAAGAAGGTTATAGGTGACAAAATTCGAGTTCAAATAATATTTCCAAAACTTGATGAGGAATGAAAAATCATATGGGAACCTAAAGAAGTCATAGAAACAGGAACTCGACAGCTATGAAATTAATCAATTTCGAAGTATCTCATTGAGTGGAAGAACTTAACCCTGAAGATTCTGCAAAGGAGGATGAGAATTTTATACAGAAGCATCCATAGCTACTAAATCATTGAGGACAATATTTTTTTGAAGGAGAGGGGCATGCTAGGTCCCTATATTAATAGTCTAGCCCCTTATTGTTGTTAGTGTAGCCCCCTTATTGTTATTGTTGTACCCCTGTAGTCCCCATATTGTTATTATTCTGCCTCATGAAACCCCACAATTGTTCGTTTTGGTCCCTTACATTATTACTATTAGGTTGGCTAGGATTATATTGTGACCCCATGAACTCCTATATATATCAAGGAGGTATTTTCATTTGAATCATCCAAGAATTGTTCATTTATGTAATGTAAAGGGATTTTCCCCCTCGAAGTGGCTAATTTCTAAGGCATTGATCTCTCTTTTCTTCTATTTTTGGAACTCCTTTCGTAACACCACTTGCCTATTACACTTGGACCCCCACCATTACTTCTTTCAGTTTTTTATTTCCCTTAATTGTAGCCCAATTTACTATTTTTGGCAGTTTTTTGAGTCCTGAACTTCTTGAGCCATTTTGAGGCCCTAAACGACATTCTTTGGAAAATTTCCTTTGTTAATAAGAGTGATTCACTCAATATTTGACTTGATATTAACTATCAGCAATTTTAGTCCTTGAATAGATATCTCTAACAAGGTATCATGTTCGTCAAATAGAGATCATAAGCAAAAGTTACGACCCCGGGAAATTGATGTAACAATTTACCCCAGGGGGGCCCATAGTTTGGTGTTTCATATCCTGGGGTTAGGTTTTTTGATGAAGGATTTTCCATTGTGTTACACGATTTTTTGGTCATCTCACATGTTACTATTAGATGGACCTAAGTACGCCATGTAAGACCAAATTTACCCTACGTAAAATTGCTTTCACTATGAGAAATAACTTAGTAAACCACCTTTATTAAGTTGTTTACAGTCTAAACAGGAAACCCCATGAGGAAATATTAAATAAATCTACATTTTTTTTATTTTCATCAAGAAATAATTAGCTAAACAACAATTTAACTAATATTCCTAGTCATATTTAACGCAAAACAAGAAAATTAATTAGATAAATCACTATTAATGTTATTATTTTCTAGGAATAATTATTTAATCCTTATTTAAATAATATTCCATCTTAAATTTGACTAAATCATTCATAAATAATAAAATAAATCATTATTTATTTGATTATTACTCAACCACATCCTTAAAATAATAAATAAATAATTTATTTATTTATTATTTACAAATAAAGGGATTTGACACAAGCCAAATTCTTCTTCCCTCCAACAAATATAATAAAATATTCCATAAAAGTTGGATCTTCATTTGGTTAATAATATTTCAATTATGCACAAATATCTAGACTAACTCAATATTTTGTTATAAATAGAAGGCTTTTTAAATTCACTCACTACCTTTTGTTGCCTAAAGATCACTCTGGATCTATACTTTGGGTCTGACTTTGATCCACCATCATTTTCATATTTTGCTATCATTTCGCTTGTGAGCTCCCTTTGAGTTCCATTTTTGTATGGGTTTTCTACACCATCAAGACAGAGGTATTTTAGATCTGAAGTGTTGAGGACATACAAGAACCCATCCAATTGAGGAGAACTGGTAACATCTTCCTATGTTTTCCTCCCAGGTGCCATTAATACAAAATTCATTCAACATATTTTTGTCTTGTCTATTGGATGCATGGAGCAACTCTTGCTTTTATTTACTTCTTAATGTATTTTAATGCATAGATCTATATTTCTGTAGCATTTGTGTTGGTCACCTAGTTACATATCTAAAGATATTGGTAGCCATATTTGTTTTTAGGGTTGTTTGTTATGCACAGTTAAAATGGTATTTTTTCGTACACTTGCGATTAAGATTCATGCTAACAACTGGAGACTCCACATGGGTTTATGATTACGACTACTGTCATTTTTTAGATCGCTGCATATCCAACTGCTTCAAACCCTATGATTTATCTTTGACTTCTTCTTTTGCTTTTCTTGATGTTGTTTTTAACGTACAAAACCCTAAAACATTCAAATTCTAACTTCCGTTTGTTTTCAGACCTATTGCGCAGGTGATTGGCATCAGCCACAGTTCAGACGACACATTCTTCTCAACCCTGCTCCCGAGAGTGCCAGAAGTGCAGGTCCAAATTTTTGGGCCAAAACCTACGATGTGAACCTCCATGGCGTAGAAAAAAGGCCACAACTTGGAACCTCAGCAGAGATCAGGTCAGAAACTATGACGTGGACTTTTTTCACGTGTTTTTCTGAAATTTTTATGGGTTTGTCTAAGCTTTTGTTCAGGGTTTTGTGACCTCTGTCTCTGCCTATATTGGACTTGTACTTTTTCTATTTTACTCAACTAAGTTTGAACCTAGCCCCCTAGGGCTTCAGTACCCTCCACTTTGGTGGAAGAGTTTTAGCTGTTGCAGGTCGTCTTAAATTTTCAGAGTGTTTAGCCACTTCTTAGATCTAATACCTTACCTTCAGATCCACTTTATATTGGCTATTTATCCATCCACAACATCTCTTTTCAGTTTCGTTTGGGTTTTCTTCTAGGGTCCCATCCGCTTCCCTCCAAGAGATAACCTTTCGCCACCTCATTTACAACATTTTTTCCTCTGCGTTTTTGTTGTTTTTATACACCTATTTCTAGCAGATTTGACATCTAGATCCCTGTACCTCCTGAACTTAGATCTGTTGGCTATTTTGGTGTTTTTTGACTAGATTTTTTCCCACCTATAGACTAGTTGTTGAGAGGCCCGCCTCCTTGGTTTTAGATTAATGTATTATTAGTTGTTTATTTTTTGTTATTTCAGTTACATATACTATTATTTGCAGGTTTATTTAAAGTTATACAACATGATTTTTCTTTTTCTTAACAAAATTTTGGGCTTAAAAATTAAAATTTACACACTTATCACACACACCTGAAGTGAAGAAGAGCTTGGTTAACACTGCCAAGAAAAGAATTTAAAACATTGAAATCAATTGATCCTGCACCTTTCTACCCTTGTTTTGACATTGTAATCAGTTGATACCACAACTCTCCAACCTTTTTGGTCTCTCTTTCCTTTGTGTATGTTTGCGCCTTCACGATTATACGACCAAGGTGTTTATCCCAGAAAATTCTTGGCCTTCATCCTCAGTTTTCGGTTGGAAGACTTACTCCTCCGCGTAGGATTCGAGTTATTCCTCCACCGAGTCCGCACTCCGACTCCTCTTCTGGTTCATTGGGTTCTCCTTCTGAATCTACCACTGGTTCTCTCACTATCACCTTCACCATGTATTTTTCAAGACCTAACAATGGTGGTAGATCGGGCCCTAATGCTAGGAATACTACTAGTGGGACCGCAACAGGAGCTACCCCGGCTACTCCCTTATGCCCCTATATGGTAGGTCTTAGTCTTCCCTATTTTAACCAGTTGATAAATGACCCTATACACCATGACACTAGTTGGCCTGCTATGCCGACCAAGCTCCCTTCTAACATCCCCAAGTTTGACTTGTATTGGACCTGTACTTGTTCTGTTTTACTCAACTAAGTGGGAACCTAGCTCCCTAGGGCTTCAGTACCCTCCACCTTTGGTGGAAGAGTTTTAGGTGTTGCAGGTTGTCTAAAATTTTCAGAGTGTTTAGCCTCTTTTTAGATCTGATACCTTACCTTCAGATCCACTTTAGATTGGCTATTTATCCATCCACAACACCTATTTTCAGTTTTGTTTGGGTTTTCCTCTAGGGCCCCCTCTGCTTCCCTTCAGGAGATAGCCTTTCACCAACTCATTTACATCATTTTTTCTTCTTCGATTTTTCTATTTTTCTACACCTATTTCTAGAAGATCTAACCTCTAGATCCTTGTCACTCCTGACCTTAGATATATTGGCTATTTTGGTGTGTTTTGACTAGATTTTTTTCCACCTACAAACTAGTTGTTGAGAGACCTGCCTCCTTGGGTTTAGATTAATGCATTATTAGTTGTTTTTTTTCTGTTATTTCAGTTTCATATACTGTTATTTGTAGGTTTATTTATAGTTATACAACACACTTTTTATTTTTCTATACAAACATCTGGGTTTAAAAATTAAAATTTACACACTTATCACAGACACCCTAAGTGAAGAAGAGCTTGGTTAACACCGCCAAGAAAAGACTTTAAAACATTGAAATCAATTGATCTTGAATATTTCTACCCTTGTTTTGACATTGTAATCAGTTGATATTGCACCTCCACCCATGTTGGTCTCTCTTCCCTTTGTGTCGTGTTTGTGCTATCACGATTGTGCCACCAAGGTGTTTATCCCAGAGACTTCTTGGCCTTCATCCTCAGTTTCTGGTTGGAAGACTTACTCCTCCATCTAGGATTCGAGTTATTCCTCTACCGAGTCTGCACTCTGACACCTCTTCTGGTTCATTAGGTTCTCCTTCTGATTCCGCCCCCAGTTCTCCCCCTGTCACCTTGACCATGTGTGGTTCCGGACCTAACGCTGGTGGTAGCCCTAGCCCTAATGTTGGGAATACTACTAGTGGGACCGCAACGGGAGCTACCCTGGCTACTCCCTTGCTCCCCTATATGGCAGGCCTCTGTCTTCATGATTTTAACCAGTTGATAAATGACCCTATACACCATGACACTAGTTGGCTTGCTATGCCGACCAAGCTCCCTTCTAACATCCCGAAGTTTGAAGGTCTTGCTGGAGAAGATCCTACAAATCATGTTCGATATTTCCACATGTGGTGTTTGTCTAACTCCATTACCGATGACTATGTCCATCTTCGATTCTTCCAACGTACGCTTACTGGTGCAGCTTCTAAGTGGTATGTTGATCAGGCCTCATCCTCTCATATGACCTTTCTGACTCTTGCCTAGGATTTGTTGTCTTAGTTCTAGCTTCCCCTTTGTTATGACACTGGTACTGAACTTTTGACTTCTTTTCGTCAATCGTCTATGACGGACCTATCTGATCATGTCCAGGAATGGCGGAGAAGAAAGAGCCTATGTCGAGCCCCTACCTTCGAAGACCATGTCTACATGGACTGGTTCCTTAGATCTCTCTTGCTTGCTATCAGAAAAGATGTCGCATCACATTTCCCTCAAACCGAAGAAGCCGCTCTCCAAATTTCATTAAAATGTGACCTGTTCTATGCTCAGTCACGTTGTGTTTATACCGTTCTACCTGATCTTCCTAGACCTGGTGGTGCCAATGCATCGGGGTATCTCATGCCACCAACGACATCATTGGAGCTCTCTCTCATCCATACACTTAACCTCCCATGGTCTATGGTGTTCCTCAGGGGGGGGCCAGCACCTCCTGCACTTTTCCCCCTTCCGGTAGCATGTATCTAGGATACAACATACCTCTTCCTTTTTCCCAACCTCCTATTTACCACAATGTTATACAACCTCCTTATTATCTGTCTCCACAACCTGGTGCTCCAACTCCTCCAACGTTAGCACCTCTGCCTCTCTTGCCTTCTCAAACCCCGCAACAATAGGCATCACCCCCTCAGGGGTAGGTGTATCCACAGCAAGGTGCGACTAATCCTCCTCTATCCAAAGAGAAGAGGAAAGGCACTCAAAATAAATCTGCTCCTGGTAATCCTAGACCTAATCCACAAAATAATGCTCCTAACACTGCTGACCAGCAATAGGGCACTCAACCAAAGCAGGACAGGCCTATTCGCATGAAAAAACCTTGTTATTGTTGTGGTGTTTATGGTCATTACATGCATGATTGTCCTCTTTTACCACAGATGAAGTAGATCTCGGAGTCTCAAGTACCTTTGCGAGCACAACAAGCCTCCCCTTCCGTCGCTCCCAATCTTGTGCCTAGTCAACCAGTTGTGTTTACTAATCCTTTTCTCAGTAAGGATTTGTGGCTACCCAACCACCTGAAGGTTAGGTGGCCACTCAAGAAACTCCATCTAGTACCTACAATTACCAGATTCTCATGATGAACTCTGACCAACCTATAACCGTAGACCTTAACCTTTAGACTCGGTCTTGTCAGTACAATAAGCCTCGCACTACGTCTATCCCCAAGCCACCTTCTTCAGGTTCTACAGAGCCTCTTTCCACACCTAATGGTCGTTTGAAAATCCCTTAGCCTAAGGTATAGGTTCATACGAAGATCCCTAAGGGGCCACTACACTGAAATGCTGCTTCTGAAAAATCTTCCCATTCATATAGTATAGTAGATGATTTGGCGCAATATCCTGCTACCATCTCAAAGCTGGAACTCCTCCAGTCATTCCCTTCACAATGAAAAGCTATATTGTAGATCCTTCCGATGATCGTTTGATCGTCTTCGATGTTGACTAGTCAGAACATCCTCTTCTTCTTAATTTCGTCGCCTTCCAAATCCCAGTCAAGATCCGGAATGCCAACGTTTCGCTGTGTATCATTAGTGAGGGGGCATCCACCCGTGTGATGTCTGCTTCAGTTTGGAAGAAACTTGGATCACCTAAGTTGGCTCCTTCCACAATCACTCTTCAAGCGTGGGATGGCCATGCCTCCCAGCCCATTGGCCTATTCTGCAATTTTCCTATTACTCTTGCGGGCAAGACTGTTTGCGTTGATGTAGAAGTCATTGATGCCCCCTTATATTAAAACATTCTATTGGGTCGTAGCTACACCTATACGATGTCTGTTGTCCTATATACACTTCATTTCAAGATGTCCTTCCCTCATAACGAAAAGATAGTCACCATTGACTAGCTGACATATTACGAACCGAAATATCAGACCTCCCCTGAGTCCATCATCTCTTCAGCGACGAATAAGAAAACTATCAATCCTTTGACCAATGTCTCAAGTGAAGTCTATAAAGGCTCCTCTTTTCTTGCTACATTCCCTGGTCTTCCTCCTCTTGTCTCTGATCCCATCTCATCGAATGTTTGCATGATGCAATCGTCTCGAGCTTCCCTCAAGTGGCCTGGTTCGACTATTCACCAACCTCTCCCTCTATAGCCTACTCCTAACCCTTCGATTCAGCCTTTTGGACCCCCTCCTCCTGGCCCTTCACCTAAAGCTGGTATCCATGAGCCTCTCTACCCTCTTGGAATGGTTCATCCAGGCCTTAACCATCTTGGATCCATCTTTCCTGGCCATTACCCCTATGGTCAGATAATATTCCTAGATCCCCCTCCTGGAGTGTACACAATACCTGTCATGGCTACCCTCTCTGATCCTAACCTAACCCTGGGGATTTCCATCTGGTACCTTGATCACTCAACCCCTACCCCGCTTGGTCAACCCAAACCTTATCTTGCTTTGACCCTGGTTCAAATAGTCCCCATGAATTCTCCCACTACTATAGTGCCTCAACCACCTCAACAAGAACCCTCTGCTATGGTGAGCACTTCGAGTAAGAAGGGAAAAGCTCACAAGAGGGCATAAAAACACAAGGTTGCCACGACTGACCTTGCAACTTCTCCACCTCCAAAGCCTTGTGCTTTCTGTGATGTCATTGGTCATGCCACCCATACCTGTCCTCAGTTTCCCCATAACAAGCCCATGGTTAATGTTGTGTTCCCTGAGTCTAGAGTCTTTGAAGCCTCTGTTTCTTCCTCGACTGTAGACAAGAACCCTAAGACTATTCACACCAACTAGCCTTGTGCTTTGTGTGATCTCCATGGCCACTATTCCCACCATTTTCCCCACCTTATACATTACCATGCCTCTTTAGAGGTATTTTGGGAGTATGAGGTTAAACAGAACCAATCCACCTCTCTCATACTTGCGCAATATGCTACGGGCCAGCTTGAGGATTTACCCACTCCCATTGTGTTAGGTCCCTATATTACTAGTATAGTCCCTTATTGTTGTTAGTGTAACCCCCTTATTATTATTATTATTATTGTACCCTTGTAACCCCCATATTTTTATTATTATGCCCTTAAATTAGTATTGTTATGTCAGCTAGGATTACATTGTGGCCCCATGGAATCCTATATATAGAAGGGAGGTTTTGTAATTTGTATCATCCAAGAATTTTTAACTAATGCAATGTATTGGAGGTTACCCCCTCGAAGTGGCTTATTTCTAAGGCGTTGATATCTCTTTTTTTCTATTTTTGGAGCTAGTTTCACAATATTTGGTATCAAAACTTTGGATTCTAGGGTTTTCGGTGCTCCAAACAGGGCATCGAGGAATTTTGACTATAATTTTTTTTCTATGAAGTTTCAGATGCTGAAATGTTTAGAGTGTGAAGCCGAACTCCTGAGTAACATCATCACAAAATTTTAGTGGTTGGTTCACAATATTTTCGGAGATATGATATGTGGAAGTTAGGGCTTTTTGCAGGCTCCTAAATTTAATCTAAACAGGTCATGGCGGTATTTGCACTGTAATGTTTTTTTCTACGAAGTTTCCAACGCTGAATTTTTTATAGAGAGAAGCTGACATCCTGAGAAACATTATTGCAAAATTTTAGAGCCTTGTTTGCAATATTGTCAGAGATATGATCTGTGGAAGTTAGGTATTTTTTAGGCTCATGGGAAAATCTTCATAACTCTCTATTTGAGCATCGGATTGGAATGCTGTAAAAAATGGCCTCAATTAAACGGACTGTAGTTTTTTTTCTATCAATTTTAGAGCCAAAGGAGGAAACAGTGGCATGTGGCAAGTCTTACATGTTCGTTCTACTAAACCAGTCCATAATTGGGTCATTGTGGGAGATTGGACATAGCTTTGCCTTCAGGAATCCAAATGAGGTCAGACCTGTGAAATTTGAAAGAAGCATCAGAGGGCTACTACAAGGCTAAAATCAAGATATTGAGGATCTGCAGTTACAGAGATAATTAAATTTCAATATAGAGCTCCTTAAAACCAAGTAAAAGGTGTGTATTGTTTTCTCGAATTTCATAATTTGTGTTTGAAGAATCAAGTTGAATTGATTCCAAGGGAATATTGTAGTATATATATCAATATTAGATTCTAAAGTAGCCCCTAAAAATAATTCAACATCAATTAAGCCTTTAGAAGGCTCTACTATGATTCATGGAGACGAAGAATGGCAACATGACATATCAAATTTACAAGAGCAAGTGCAACAAATTTCGATCTCGCAAAGAGCAACAAAAAATGACATGGAAGTTTTGAAGAAAGGCATGGAAACTAAGATGGATGGTTTGAAGGAAGGCGTGGAATCTAAGATGGATGGTTTTAAGAATGACATGGAAGCTCACATGGAATCTAAGATAGATGACATGGAAGCAAAGATCGATGAAAAAATGGAAAACATGACGAATGATCTAAAAGAAAACATGGAATGTTTGACAAAGTTGATACAACAAATGTTTCCTAACCGTGAAAAAATAGTAGAGGAAACTCATGATGAGAAAAAAATAAATGTTAATCATGGTTTCATAAACTCTAATGTTGGCGGGAAGAACCACCATATTGCAAAAATTGATATGAGGAAGTTTGATGGAAAGGATCCTGTACGATGTATACTACATATGGAGAAATATTTTGATCTCAATAATGTGCAAAACACACAAAATCTAGGCATTGCAACTTTGCATTTAGAAAAAAATACATTTGTACAGTATCGATGGCTTTTCACCCGTAAAAAAATTGTCACTTGGTCAATTTTTACAGAGGAAATGATAGCACATTATGAGGATACAAAGAGCAACACCTTCTTTAGCCAATTGATAAATCTAAAAAAAAAAGGTTTAGTGGGGGAGCACATTGAGGACTTTCAAAAATTGAATATAAGGGTAACTAAGATTCCAGAGGAACAAAGGATTGATCTCTTCATAGGTACTTTAAAGGATAACATCCAACATGAATTTCATGTTTTGGCACCTTAATTCATTGGAGAAGGCATTCAGGTTGGCAAGAAAAATTGAATGTAAAATTATGGCGACAAGGAAGCCTACCACTCACTTCTATAAAGAGGGAAGTGTTGCTACTCATAGATTTCCAAAACCTACAAGTTTGACACCACAACAATTGGAAGAAAAAAGAGAAAAAGGGCTTTGCTACAGTTGCGATAGAAAATACACTAAAGGCCATAAGTGTGCTGAGAAGAAACTATTTTACATAGATTGTGAAGAGGAAGAAGAAGAGGATATACACGAGGAACCAACCCTAGAAGAGGAAGAAATGAGTCAGACCATATCGTGTAATGCATTGGTAGGAATTACCACTCCTCAAACTCTCAAGATAGAAGGACATATCAAGAAGAAAAAGGTAATAGTGTTGATTGATTCAAGTAGTACCCAAAGTTTTATTCATTGTAAGGTAGAAAAGGAATTGAATTTTTTCCTATACCCAGCACCAGAATCTCAAGTGATGGTTTCAAATGGAGGAACAATAAATTACTCTGGAAAATGCCATAATATCAAGCTAACCATGGGGGAATATGTATTGAATAGTCCAATGCTTTCCATTCCTATGGGAGGTGTTGACGTTGTACTAGGGGTATAATGGTTACAATCTTTGGGAATAGTAGCTTTTAATTTTCAAGAACTTTTCTTGAAGTTTTTTTCAGAAGGAAAGGAAGTCAAATTACGAGGTATTTCAGGGAAGCCGGTAAAGATAATAAGCTCAAATGTCATGACAAAGCTTATAAAGAAAGAACAATAAGGCATAATTGCACAATTATGTTGACTGGAAGTTCCAACATCAAAATCATCTATTTTTGCATATCTCCAAAAAGTCTTAGACAATCATTCCAAGGTTTTTGAAACTCCCAAAGGACTCCCACCTATTCGTCATCATTATCATGCTATTCATTTGATTCCAGGAAGTGTTCCTCCAAACATTAGGCCTTATAGATATCCTTATGTCCAAAAGAGAGAAATTGAACATATGATTGCAGAAATGTTAGAGGCAGGTATCATTCAACCTATTCAAAGTTCTTTCTTTTCTCCTCTAGTATTGGTACAAAAGAAGGATGGATCATGTTGCATGTGTCCGGATTATAGGGAGCTCAATAAGCTCACCATTAAAGATAAATTTCCCATTCCTGTGATTGATGAATTATTCGATGAATTACATGGAGAAATTTATTTTACCAAGTTGGATCTTCATTAAGGATATCATCAAATTAGAATTAAGACTGAAGATATTCAGAAAACAGGATTTTGAACTCATGAGGGTCATTATGAATTTTTGTTCATGCATTTTTGCCTTACCAATGCACCTTCTACATTTCAAGGGTCGATGAATTCCATTTTGAAACCCTTAGAAAATTTGTGCTAGTATTTTTTGATGATATACTAATCTACAACAGGTCTTGGAAGGATCATGTTCAACACGTTCACAGGGTGCTCAAACTATTGCAGGAGAAACAATTATATGCAAAAATATCCAAATGTTTCTTTGGAGTACAAGAGGTGTAATATCTGAGACATATTCTATCTCACAAGAGTGTTAAGGTAGACCCTAACAAAATTAAAGCCATTAAGGAATGGAAAGTCCCCACAACCATAAATTAGTTGCGAGGATTACTTTGGTTAACAGAGTATTATCACAAGTTTTTAAAGAATTATGGGAGAATAGCAGCACCTCTAACAACATTATTGAAGAAAGATGCATTCTCATGGACTCCTGAAGCAACTAAGGTCTTTGGACATCTTAAAGAGGAAATGTTCCTAGCACCGGTCTTAGCTACGCCAGACTTCACAAAAACCTTTATTGTGGAATGTGATTCCTTAGGAAATGGAATTGGTTTTGTTTTAATGCAATAAAAAAGACCCATTGCTTTTGAAAGTCATCCAATCAAAGGAAAGTATTTACAGAAACCTATTTATGAGAAGGAATGTTAGCAATACTGCATGCACTAAAGAAATAGAGAACTTACCTAATGGGAAGACACTTCAAAGTAAAAACTAATCATGATAGTCTTAAAAGCTTCGTGGAAAAAATAATATCTTTAGAAGAGCATCAAAAATGGGTCACAAATATGTTGGGTTATGACTTTGAAATAATCTACAAAAAATGAAAGCTAAATGTTGTTACAGATGCACTTGTAAGAAAGAATGAAGAGGTGGAAACATTTCTTTGTGCCATTTCTATTATCCAACCAAATTGGATAACCGAAGAAAGAGATGAATGGAAGAAGGATGAAAAAGTGTGGACAGTCATTCAGAAGTTGCAGCAAGATCCTAGTACATCTAATACATTTAGTTGGAAAAATGATTCCTTATGGTACAAAGATCGCTTATATCTTTGTAAGAATTCCCAACTAAAACAAAAGATTCTTTTGGAATTGCACACTTCTCCTTTAGGAGGACATTCAGGATTTTTAAAAACTTACCACAGGGTGAAGAAATAATTTCTTTGGGATGGACTTAAATCTGATATTCAAAATTTTGCGACAGAATGTTTGGTTTGCTAGCAAAATAAAGTTGAGAAAATTAAGACCTCGAGTCTTATACAACCTTTATCCATTCCAAGTCAACGTTGGGAGGATATTTCAATGGATTTGATCACAGGTTTACCTAAGTCCAAAGGAAAGAGTGTCATCATGGTGGTAGTTGATAGACTTACCAAGTATGCACACTTTTGTGCATTAGCTCATCGATTTAAAGCAAGAACAATTGCTACTTCATTTATGGACACAATTCAAAAGCTACATGGAAACCCAAGGGTTATTATGAGTGACAGAGATCCTATTTTTATTGGAAATTTTTGGATGAAGTTACTTTCTTGTTTGGGTACTCAAGTAGCTCATAGCTCATCTTATCATCCTCAATCCGATGGTCAAACTAAGATAGAGATAAATTTTTTGAAGGATATCTTCATTGTCTTATATCTGATAAACAAACACAATGGGTAAAGTGGTTACCTCTTGCTAAATGGTGGTATAACACTTCCTTCCATACTGCAGCAAAAAAGACCCCATCTATGGCACTTTATGGATATCATCCACCATCCATCACATCATCTTTAAGAGAAAATTCGAAGGTTCAAGCAGTGGAATATCACATCGAGCATCAACAATAATTTCTCCAACTCTTAAAGGACAACCTGAATTCGGCACAAAATCGAATGAAACAATAGGTAGATCAACATCATAGCGAGAGAAGTTTTGATGTAGGAGACTGGGTATTTTTATGGCTACAGCCATACAAACAAATTTCCCTCAAGAAATCTAAGAAGGATAATAAATTATCACCAAAGTACTATGGTCCTTACAAGGTGTTGCAAAAGATTGGTATTATGGCATACAAATTGGAGATTCTTGCTTCTTCATGAGTGCACCCAATTTTCCATGTTTCATGCTTAAAGAAGGTTATAGGTGAAAATCTTCCAGTTCAAACAATATTGCCAGAACTTGATAAGGAAAGAAAAATCATATTGGAACCTGAAGCGGTCACAGAAACAAGAACTCAACAGCTACGGAATCGTTCAATTTCAGAGTATCTCATCAAGTGGAAGAACTTACCCACTGAAGATTCTACATGGGAGGATGGGAATTTTATACAGAAGCACCGATCGCTACTCAAGCATTGAGGACAACAATTTTTTGAATGAGAGGGGCATGTTAGGTCCCTATATTACTAGTATAGTCACTTATTGTTGTTAGTGTAACCCCCTTATTGTTATTATTTCACCCTTGTAACCCCCATATTGTTATTATTGTGCCCTTAAATTATTATCGGTAGGTCAGCTAGGATTACATTGTGGCCCCATGGACTCCTATATATAGAAAGGCGGTTTTGTAATTTATATCATCCTAGAATTTTTCATTCATGTAATGTATTGAATGTTTCCCCCTCGAAGTGGCTTATTTCTAAGGTGTTGATATCTCTTTTATTCTATTGGAATTCCCCCTCCTGATGTCGAGATGACAGACCTTGTGGCCACCATCCTCTACCTGTCATCATCCATGAGGCCCTTGTTGGAAGCTCCCTCTGAATCTTCCCCTGTTGTTTCACTCGACCTCCCTTCAGTGATCACCCTGGGCTAAACATAGGTGGATCCCTTATCTACTTGTTTTTCCATCATCCCCCATGATGATGTGCATGTGAACATTTCTTCTCATGATGATGATTCAGGTAGCTTCGTTGCATCATGTGGTCTCCCTTCCTCTAGTCACTCCATCTTCTATTATGATGATGACATCGTGGAAGCCGTGTCCACCCCTGACCTCATCTTTCCCGCCCATAAGTGGGATGGTACCATTTGTGTCTATGGTGACTTTTGTAGCCTGAGCACGAACTACACCTCTAGTAGCTCCCACACTCCACCTAACCATCAATGTGTGATTAGTAGACATCCTACCCAGATCATTCCCTCTCGTAGCGTTTGTTCGGTTTCTATTTTTCCCTCAAGCTGCTAGCATTGTTCATCATCCTCCCATTTATTGTCTTATGGCACCTTTTGGATGGACCTCCCATCCACAAATTATATCGGTTATGCTAATGGTGCAAGTCGCTACTCCGGGAATCTAGCCTTAGCAGGTTGGGCCATTTTTATCCCCTTACATTCGCTTGTTCTCTCGAACGGTGTATGCATTGTTACCACCACCAATAATCAGGCCGAATATGATGCAGTGCGAGGCTTATTAGCCGATGCCCTTTCCCATCTCATCCTCCACATTCATGTTTATTTAGATTCCCTTCCCTTGTCATGCAATCGAATGGTGTCTATCATGTGCATAATCCTATCCTTTTTAAAAAATATTTATGAGTGAAGCTTTTCATGCGTGAATTTGAAATCATTATATTAATTCATGTACCTAGAGCACAAAATCACTATGTATATAGCATTGCAAACAATATTCTAGATTGGCATTTAGCACATGCATTTAACACAAGACAATAACATGAAAGCATAAAAATGATGCATATCCATAATATGTGTCGTATAAAATGTTTTGGAATCCATCAAATTTGATACATATGATATGCCCATATCATGTTAGAAAAATTGAAATACTGGGGGCAGCACCTACCCCTACACACTATTCACTATCTGGAGGATCTCGAGACAATGACTCTGCTCCTTCAGCTCGTAGATCACACATATCCTGTCTGCCCATTACCATGCACTACATGACCCCTCGCACTCTGAGGGTAGACCAATACATGGCTCTATGTACTAGTCCTCTACGTATTTCTAGCCATGCTCTGAAACACTAGTCAGAAGCCTCTCACATCTATGATGGATGTCCTCCATGAGGGTTGCTGCATCCTCATTCTGTGGCACCCTCGATCCACTAGGTCTTGCAGCTCCTGATACTACAGGCTGTCCCATATACCTGTGTTGTATCTTCATACCAAAACTGAAAGAATTAGTACCATATACAATATTCTGCAACTTTAAAATGCACATAAAAGATTAGAAATTTTTCACTTACCATCGGGCCCCCATACTCGACCAGGCGGCAGTGGAAAGTCTAGGTCCCCATGATTGCTCATCCCACTATAGGGATAGTCGTCTATGTAAAATGGAATCTGATCCCAATGAGAAAATAACTAGGGTTGGAACACCCTTCTAACTATCCCACCTCCTCCTCTGCACAGTAGTTACCCCCACTGGTGCATCCTGGGCTCCCACAAGCCCCCATCCTACAGTTGTATGCGAGGTCAAAGTGTCGTGATCTTCTCAAAGAAGAGTGAGCACACCATTGTCCCATGTGCATAGTCATGCTTGACTTGCTGCTAGCATAGCGACAACTATCATTTCAATGACGACAGCATCATCTGGGCGCACCCATAGTAGTTCCTACTCAAAACACTCTCAACAAGCGTCAATTTCCCTCCAGTGATGTCGTGGAGTGCCTGGTTGCCCCGGATCTGCAGCACTAGTGCGGCCACAACATGGGTCTCTAACCTCTCTAGATCCCTGATGAGTATCCATGTCCCTTTGACATGGAGACCTGGTCGAAAATGGTGCTCTACAAACTCCACGATGTTCCGCCCTCACGGTAGCACTGGTTGAGTATTCTCGACCATCCCAAGTGGTGGGAGACTAGTCAGGAAATATATATCCTCGACCGTCGACTCGATCTGGTGCCCCTGCGCTATAAATACCTCATGGTCCGGATCCCAATAGCTGACAATATAGGACAACAAGGGCTCTCCAACTCTCATCAGAGGGTTCTCCACAAACTTCAGAACCCGAAACCTAGATAATGCACTGCAGACACCCTGATCCTCCCAGATCTCCAATCGTAATGTGCCCAGGTCTCTCTCTCTCTCCAATTGATCCGTAATTCTACCATATCTACACAAAACCATTATATTTTTCATTGTACATATAGGAAATATTGTATCCAAACATAAAAGCCTAGTTATCTTCTAAAGAAACAACATATAAAAACCCCTCCCTGTCAGGTCGCACTTTTCAAGCCCATTCCTGGGATAGGTCACAATTTTCTGCCCAAAACCTACTACCCAGGTCACATTCTTTTGCCCCAAAAAGTGTGACCTAGCCATGAAGAGGAGTAGGGGTTTGTTCTTGAGCTCTGGGGACCTAAACTGAACTTTCAATCCACTAAAATGAAAGAGTAGGGTTAGGCCTCTTACCTCTAACTCACGGATCTCGATTCCCGTGGTCGGTTTGTCTGCTACGTTCACCGCAAGATTTAGGGCCTTCTCTCCTCTCTACATTCACCACAACTCCACATGAAAATGAGTGAATTTGGATGGAAAATTCCTTATTAAAATAGAAACCGCAGATTTTTTATTTTGCCTATTGTGGCTTAACCATAGCTCAGTTTGAAAAAATATCTATACCGTTGGAAATCTCTCACTGAGCCCTCAAATGGGTATCTGTTAGCTTTTTATGATTTGATCCTTCACCATGACACATTTTTTCCAAGAAGGGTCACTTCACCACTCCTAAAAATCGAATTTCTTCACTTGCAACATTCATACTTGCAACACCACTTTGCCTTCATACTTGCCCATGCTTGTGTTGATTTTCATCATGAGTAACCATCATGTACTCCTATTTTTATGGTCCCCATTGGAGCATTTATGTGTGGCAGCATCATCGAGTCGCCCTTGTTTAGAGAACCTGAGTTGAGTCATCATCGCATTCATGGAGCCTCTCTTGAGTCCCTTTATATCCCACTATAGTCCTCCATCCTTCATTGCTTGTTTCCTCTCTCGTGTCGCCAAATATGACTTTTAGTCTCATTGTCCCCTATCCCTCATGATATTGTGTCAGTCATTGCCAGGTCATCCACACCCTTTATGCTCTAACAAGGGAAGTCGTCCATCCGCTACTCAGTACCCCCCATTTCATCATCATCCCTAGTCTCAGTTTGTTAGTCACTCTACTATTTTCTCTTGGGCCTTAGGTGAGGACCCCTTATCGCCTCACCTATGGCAAACCTCCTTTCGTCGACATCACATCATTCACTCCAGAAGACAGGTCTAGACAGCGGTGTACCTTGGTTCCAGCTTCCACTCTTGTTCGGTGCCTCAGATCAGGCAAAGGGATTCCCCACTACCCTTCGAATTTATTGCTTCTCAGCTCCAACTCTTTTCACCATGATCAAGATCCGTAAGCCTGATAGTTTAGTGGTGGAGAAGATGATACCGGTGATTCCCAGGTGTGTGTGATATTTTTCAGCCCTCATGAGGGGGTGACCCTATAGGTAGCCCCCCACATGCCCGGATGACCTCTTCATTACAGCCTTTGATGCAGCTCCATATATTCGATAATTTCAGCCTTAGCCACTTGCAGCGCCTTTTTTTTGCATGTATCATTCAAATTTTAGAGCCATTTCCTATTTACAGGGGCATTTGGGTTGTATTTGTATCTCAAGTACTCATATATTATTGTATAAGTCCTAGCTGTTATCGCAGACACATTATATATTTTGGATTCATTATCGTATTTTTATCTGGCTCATCTCTATGCCAGCATGTACTATATAATTCATTCCCTGTTTACTAGACGCATTATTCTTTTTACTTTGTCTTGGCGGGCATAGGTATGCCTCCCCCGCCGCCTATTGTATAGGTACTCACTCATAAAAGAGACTTGTCACACTTATAAGTCTTGCCTCCTCAAGGTCTAGTCCTCTCATGCTTTGGTCTACCTTATATTTCTCTCTCTTTGACTTCCCCTTCGGTGTCTAGTGATTGAGTTCTTACAATGTACATCGGTCATACGATTAGCTCCTAACGCTCGCACGGTGGGGAGAAAACTGTTACACCATTTTCTGGTCATCTAACCTATTACTATTAGATGGACCTAAGTACACCATGTAAGACCAATTTTACCCTAAGTAAAATTTCTTTCACTATGAAAAATAACTTAGTAAACCACCTTTATTAAGTTGCTTATGGTCTAAACAGAAAACCCCGTGAGTAAATATTAAATAAATCTACATTTGTTTGATTTTCCTCGAGGAATAATTAGTTAAACAATAGTTTAATTAATATTCCTGGTCATATTTAACCCAAAACAAGAAAATTAATTAGATAAATCACTATTTATCTTATTATTTTCTAGGAATAACTATTTAAACCTTATTTAAATAATATACCTTATTAAATTTGACTAAATCATTATTTATTTGATTATTACTCAACCACATCCTTAAAGTAATAAATAAATAATTTATTTATTTATTATTTACAAATAAAGGGATTTGGCCCAAGTCAAATTATTTTTCCCTCCAACAAATATAATAAAATATTTCATAAAAATTGGATCTTGATTTGGTTAATAATATTTCAATTATGTGCCAATATCTAGACTAACTCAATATTTTTTTATAAATAGAAGGGATTTTCCATTCACTCACTACCTTTTGTTGCCTAAATATCACTCTAGATCTATACTTGGGGTCTGACTTTGATCCACCATCATTGTCATATTTTGCTACCATTTCACTTGTGAGCTCCCTTTGAGTTCCATTTTTGTCTGGGTATTCTACACCATTAAGAGAGATGGATTTTAGATCTGAACTGATAAGGACTTACAAGAACCCATCCCATTGAGGAGAACTGGTAACATCCTTCTATGTTTTCCTCCCAGGTGCCATTAATACAAAATTCATTCAACATATTATTTTCTTGTCTATTGGATACATGGAGCAACTCTTGTTTTTATTTACTGCTTAATGTCTTTTAATGCATAGATTTAGATTTTTTCAGCATTTATCTTGGTAACCTAATTGTAGACCTAAAGATATTGGCAGCCATCTTTGCTGTTAGGGTTGTTTGTTATGCACAGCTAAAGTGTTCTTTTTTCATACACTTGCGATTAATATTCATACTAACAAATTGTTTCTTAGTAATAAATAGGCCTTTGAGACTCATTGTAACACAGTTCAAAGCCTTGTAGCCACCACATCTCTTCTCATAGATAAGTTACCAACACCTTAGCTAGTTTATTTTCCATTATGTATGTAAAAATATTTTAGTTATGTGATATTAATGAAATGAAGTCTTATTTTTTATTCATCTCTGTGTTTATGTGTATTTATATATTTATTGTTAGGTCCCTATATTACTAGGTTAGTCCCTTATTGTTATTAGTGTAGCCCCCTTATTGTTATTGTTGTACCCCTGTAATCATAATATTGTTATTATTGTGCCCTCACATTATTATTGTTAGGTCGGCTAGGATTATATTTTGGCCCCATGGACTCTTATATATAGAAGGAGGTTTTGGTCATTTGTATCAATCAAGAATTGTTCATTTATGTAATGTATTCGAGGTTTCCCCCTCAAAGTTGCTGATTTCTAAGGTGTTTATCTCTCTTTTCTTCTATTTTTGTAGTTGGTTTCATAATATTTGGTATCAGAGCACTTTCTTGGGCAGAGTTGGGGAGACTTGTTTTTTCATACTTTGCAGGAGTTTTGTGGGTGGTGAATTTGCAAAGCATATCTGAAAATTTTGGCACACAATTTTCAGAAATAAATAGAAGATCTAGATTTCTTGCGCAAAAAACCCAATTTCAAAAAAAAAATCAGTTTAATCCGAGTTCTTATGAGAGAGATATCGATGATTTAAATTCAATTGTGTTGTAGAAAGTTTCAAACCCCAATTCATGGACGGTAGCTCTCCTCAGTTTCTTTGTAGTTTTCAGTGCAGAATTGGAGACAAATAATAATAGATCTGAGATCTCCTTGAAAAATCACTCGATTTCAAAAAAAAATCGGTAAAATTGGAGTCCGGATGAGGGAGTTATCACTGATTTAATGTCAGTCATATTTTTTAAGAAATTTAGTGACGACGGAATAGTTGCAACACAGATCTGAGCTTCCAAAATACCTAGATTGGGATTTTAGTCACATATATAGATGCAGAATGAATATTCCACTTTCGAAAAAAGGTTATAATTAGGATTTTGAGTTATATTGGTCGAGTTATTCCCATTTTAAATTTTTTCCAAAGTAAGTGATTTTATTCAAAACCCTTACTCTATTTTAGGGTTCTCGCAAGATGAAGTTTACAGGAAAATATGATGGCCCTGCTATTGAACATTTTTTACAATATCACAAGGCTCAATATCGAAATTTTTGGATATGCTCTATAGGGCTTCATATGAAATATGAGGAAAATAAATGGTGGAACTCACTTGATAGCTCAGTGAGGAAACTTCCCGAGAAAAAACTTGAAAATTTCATTTTGGAAAAGTGGTATCAAGCTGAAAAGAAGGACACTAATAGCCATAAAGACTTATTTTCTATTAATATTTTCATATTAAAGGTTCATGGAAGTATTTAGAAAGAGAAAATCATTGTCTCTATCATTCCTAGTCCCCACTACCATAAAAAGTGGCTGCAAGTATATGGACTGTAGCTTCTTGTATATCAATTTCAGAACCAAAGGAGGAAACAGTGACCTGTGACATTCCCTACAGGGTCTCTCTACTAAACCAATCCATAATTAGGTCATTGTGGGAGATTTGGCATAACTTTGTCTTGAAGAATCCAAATCGAGCTAGATCTCTAGAATTTGAAAGAAGATTCAGAGGGCTGCTACATGGCCTAATTTTAGATATTGAAGATCCGAAAGCACAAAGATAATTTAGTTTTAATATCGAGCTCCTAAAAAGAAAGAAAAATGTGTGTATTTTTTTCCAATTACATAAGTCTCATTTGAAAAAATTAGTTTTAATTTATTCCAAGGGCATATTGAAGAATAGATATTAGTATTGGGTTCTAAAATGCCCCCTGAAAAGAATTCAACACCCATTAAGCCTTTATAAGGCTCTAATATGACTTTGAAGATAAAGAAATGCAACATGAGATATCAAAATTACAAGAGCAAGTGCACCAAATTTCTCTATCACAAAGAGCAAAAAAAAATGAAATGGAATTTTTGAAGAAAGGCATGGAAACTAAGATGGATGGTTTGAATAAATGCGTGGAAGCTAAGATGAATTATTTGGAAGCTAAGATAGATGGCATGACAGTTGGCATGGAACCTAAGATGGATGACATGGAAGCTAAGATCGATTAAAAAATGAAAGACAACATGGAAAACATGAAGAATGATCTAAAAGTAGACTTCGAAGGTTTGACATAGTTGATACAAGAAATGTTTCCTAATGGAAAAAAAATAGTAAAGGAAACTCATGATGAGAACAAAATAAATGTTAATCATGATTTCATAAAATCTAATGTTGGATGGAAGAACCACATATTCCAAATATGGATATTAGGGAGTTTTATGGCAAGGATCTTGTAACATGGATACTACAGATGGAGCAATATTTTGATCTCAATAATGTGCAAAACACACAAAATGTATGCATTTCAACTTTACCTTTAGAACAAAATACATTTCTATGGTATCGATGGCTTTTCTACCGTAAAATATTTTTCACTTGGTAAAATTTTAGGGAGGAAATGATAGCACATTAGGAGGATACAAAAAAACAACACCTTCTTTATGCAATTGATAAATATCAAACAAAAGGGTTAAATTTTTTAGCACATTGAGGACTTCCAAAAATTGAATATAAGGGTAACTGATATTCCAGAGGAACATGGGATTGATGTCTTCATAGGGACTTTAAAGGATAACATCCAACATGAAGTTTGCATTTGGGAACCTGATTCATTGGGAAAGGCATTCAGGTTGGCAAGAAAAATTGAATGTAAAATTATGGCGACAAGGAAGCCTACCACTCACATATATAAAGATGGAAGTGTTGATACTCCTAGACTTCCACAACCTACAAGGTTGACACCACAACAATTGGAAGAAAAAAAAGAAAAGGGGCTTTGCTACAGTTGTGATATAAAATACACTAAAGGTAATAAGTGTGCTGAGAAGAAATTATTTTACATATATTGTGAAGAGGAAGAAGAAAATGAACAAGAATATTCAAAATAAGAGGATATACACCAGGAACCAACCCTGGAAGACGAAGAAATGAGTCCAACGATATTGTGTAATGCATTGGCATGAATTATCACTCCTCAAAATCTCAAGATAGAATGACATATCAGGAAGAGAAAGGTAATAGTGTTGATTAATTCGGGTAGTACCCGTAATTGTATTCATTGTAAGGTAGCCAAGGAATTGAATTGTTTCCTATACCCAGCACCAGAATGTCAAGTGATGGTTGCAAATGGAGGAACTATAAATTGCTTTGAAAAATTCCATAATATAAAGCTAACCATGGGGGAATATGTATTGAATAGTCCAATGTTTTCCATTCCAATGGGAGGTGTTGATGTTGTACTAGGAGTACAATCGCTACAATATTTGGGGACGGTAGCTTTTAATTTTCAATAAATTTTCTTGAAATTTTTTTCAGAAGGAAAGGAAGTCGAATTATGGGGTATCGCAGTGAAGCTAGGAAAGATAATAATCTCTAATGTCATAAAAAAGCTTCTGAAGAAAGATCAATGAGGCGTAATTGCACAATTATACTCACTACAACTTCCAACATCAAAATCATCTATTTCTGCAGATCTCCAAAAATTCTTGGACAATAATTCCAAGGTTTTTGAAACTCCCAAAGAACTCCCAGATATTCGGGATCATGATCATGCTATTCGTTTGATTCCAGGAAGTGCTCCTCCAAAAATGAGGCCTTATAGATATCCTTATGTCCAAAAGAAAAAAAATGAACGTATGATTGCAAAAATATTAGAGGCTAGTATAATTCAACCTAGTCAAAGTTTTTTCTATGCTCCAGTAGTATTGGTGCACAAGAAGGATGGATAATGGTGTGTGTCTAGATTATAGGGAGCTCAATAAGCTCACCATTAAGGACAAATTTCCCATTCCTGTGATTGATGATTTATTTCATGAATTACATGGAGCAATTTATTTTACCAAGTTTGATCTTCATTCAAGATATCATTAAATTAGAATGAAGACTGAAGATATTCTAAAAACAACATTTCGAACTCATGATGTTCATTATGAATTTTTGGTCATGCCTTTTGACCTTACCAATACACCTTCTACATTTCAAGGGTTGATGAATTGTATTTTCAAACCCATCCTTAGAAAATTTATGCTAGTATTTTTTGATGATATACTAATATACAAAAAGTCTTGGAAGGATCATGTTCAACATGTTGACAGGGTGCTCAAACTATTGCAGAGAGACAATTATATGAAAAAACATCCAAATGTTTCCTTGGAGTACAAGAGGTGGAATATCTAGGTCATATTGTATCTCACGAGGGTGTTAAGGTAGACCCTAACAAGATTAAAGTGATTAAGGAATGGAAATTCCCCACAACCATAAAGAAATTATGAGGATTTCTCGGGTTAACAGGGTATTATCACAAGTTAGTTAAGAATTATGAGAGAATAGCAGCACCTCTAACAACATTATTGAAGAAAGATGCATTTTCATGGACTCCTGAAGAAACTAAGGCATTTGAACATCTTAAAAAGGCAATGTTGCTAACATTAGTCTTAGCTACACCAGACTTCACAGAAACATTTATTGTGGAATGTGATGCCTAAGGAAATGGAATTGGTGTTGTTTTAATTCAAGACGAAGGACCCATTTATTTTGAAAGCCATCCAATCAAAGGGAAGTATTTATAGATTGCTATTTATCATAAGGAAATGTTAGAAATACTACATGCACTAAAGAAATGGAGACCTTACCTAATAGGAAGACACTTCAAGGTAAAAACTGATCATGATAGTCTTAAACACTTTTTGTAACAAATAATATCTTCAGAAGAGTAGCAAAAATGGGTCACAAAGATGTTGGGTTATGACTTTGAAATAATCTACAAAAAAGGGAAGCTAAATATTGTTACAGATGCCCTCTCAAGAAAGAATGAAGAGGTGGAAGCATTGCTTTGTGCCATTTCAATTATCCAACCAGATTGGATAACCGAAGCAAGGGATGAAAGGAAGAAGGATGAAGAAGTGTGGACACTCATTCAAAAGTTTCAGCAAGATCCCAATACATCTGATACATTTAGTTGGAAAATTGATTCCTTATGTTACAAAGATCGCTTATATATTTGTAAGAATTTCCAACTAAAACAAAAGATTATTTTGTTATTGAGCACTTCTCCTTTAGGAGGACACTTAGGATTTTAAAAAACTTACCACAAGGTGAAGAAATAATTTGTTGGGATGGCCTTAAATCTGATATTCAAAAGTTTGTGGCGAAAATTTTGGTTTTCCAGCAAGATAAAGTTGAGACAATTAAGACCCGGGGTCTTCTACAACCTTTATCCATTCCAAGTCAATACTGGGAGGAGATTTCGATAGATTTTATCATAGGTTTACCTAATTCCAAAGGAAAAAGTGTCATCATGGTGGTAGTTGATAGAATTAATAAGTATGCACACTTTTGTGCATTATCTCATCCATTTAAAGCAAGCACATTTGCTACTACATTTATGGACACAATTCAAAAGCTACATGGAAACCCAAATATTATTGTGAGTGACAAAGATCCTACTTTTACTGGAAATTTTTGGACGGAGTTATTTTCTTGTTTGGGTAGTCAGTTAGCTCATAGCTCAGCTTATCATCCTCAATCCGATGGTCAAACTGATAAAGTGAATAAATGTTTGGAAGGATATCTTCGTTGTTTTGTATCTGATAAAAAAACACAATGATTCAAGTGGTTACCTCTTGCTGAATAGTGGTATGACATTTAATTCCATACTGCAGAAAAAAGGACCCTATTTATGCCACTTTATGGATATCATCCACCATCCATCACATCATATTTAAGAGAAAATTATAAGGTTCAATAAGTGGAAGATCACATCAAGCATCAACAAGAAGTTCTCCAACTCTTAAAGGAAAACGTAAATTTGGCAAAAAATCGAATGAAACAACAGGCAGATCAACATCACAACGAGAGAAGTTTTGATGTAGGAGACTAGGTATTTTTAAGGCTACAACCATACAAACAAATATCCCTCAAGCAAGCCAAGAAGGATAATAAATTATCACCAAAGTACTATGGTCCTTACAAGGTGTTGCAAAATATTGGTACTATGGCATACAAATTGGAGTTTCCTACTTCTTCACGAGTGCATCCATTTTTCCATGTTCCATTCTTAAAGAAGGTTATAGGTGAAAATCTTCTAGTTCAAACAAATTTCTAGAACTTAATAAGAAAAGAAAAAACATATTGGAACCTGACGCAATCATGGAAACGAGAACTCCACAGCTACGAAATCAATCAATTTCAGAGTATCTCATCAAGTGGAAGAACTTACCCACTAAATATTCTACATGGGAGGATGAGAATTTTTTACATAAGTACCAAGAGCTACTGAAACATTGAGGAAAACACTTTTTTGAAGGAGAGGGGCATGTTAGGTCCCTATATTACTAGTTTAGTCCCTTATTGTTATTAGTTTAGCTCCCTTGTTGTTATTGTTGTACCCCTGTAACCCCAACATTATTATTATTGTGACCTTACATTATTATTGTTGGGTCAGCTAGGATTATATTGTGGTCCAATGGACTCCTATGGTAATTTGTATCATCGAAGATTTTTTCATTTATGTAATGTATTATAGGTTTCCCCCGTGAAGTGGTTGATTTCTAAAGCGTTGATCTCTTTGTTCTTCTAATTTTGGAGCTGGTTTCATAACACTTATTTCATTCTTGCATAAGTATAGATCAAAAAAATCAATCAAGGATCTTGGAAATGGGATTTGAAAGAAAGAAGTGGTGTGGATAAAAACAACCAGATATTTCGTTGCTTAGATAACTAAATTTTAAACATTGTATGAATTTCTTAGTTATATATAAGTTTTGTGAGCCAAGTACAAATATTGTGGTAATTTAGGTGTCTATCTGATATATAGTTCCAATCCTATTTCTGTAACTCACCGACTGCAATAATTCCATTTTATAGTGTAGTATTCATTGTTTTGTTATAATCTCACCTATCGGTTTGTGATTCGGCTCTCGCATGCTTCTTCCCTAAATCCATGCAAGAAATTTTTCCTAATATTTTCAATGTTATGGTGAAGGAATTGATCGACATAGTGGAGAGGACATTCATGATTACTTTAAAGTGGATAGGGGAAGCAACCCATAGATTATAACACAATGATTTTTATGATTGTTTCGAGCTACCCTCTCCAATTTTAGCTCAAACACTACGAACAATGAGTAGAATATTTCAAAATGCAAGAGGCTTAAGGAATTTAAGTTTATATCCTTCTGCATTTCAGTATTTGAACAACTTCCCCCAATATTATTTTTGAGGAGGTACTTGTGCGAATTTGTTTTTCTGTGGAGGTTATTCTGCCGAGGTACTTGGGTAGAAGTTCATTGTGTGGAGGTTTTCCTCATAATCAACTTCCACACAATGAACTTCAAATTTTACAGTCATAATAATTTGATTCATGGTGGTGCTTACAAATTTTTCCTTCGAGTTTACATCCTATTCTCTATACGGACAACCACTCTTAAGTTCATTATGCATAGGTGCTTGTGCAAAGGACCTCTTAACATGGAACTTTCGAACTATGAAATTTCGAACAATGAACTTCCACACATACATTAAATTAATGTCACGTGAGGAGTAAGATTGAAACCTTAATTTTTCTTAATGGTTGATAACATATGACATAATTGACAACAAATCATGAATGCTAAACATTTTTCCACCTATAGTTGGGATTTGAATTTGTATAGCTAACATGATCATACTGGAAACCACCTCCACACAACATTAAATTGAATTAAATATTTAATTATGGGGAATTGCAGAGGAAAGCGCTTTCATTTTGTGGAGAAATATTCCTCAACACTCTAAAAAAGCTATCTTATATGGCTCATTAATCAAAATATATGAAAATATCCAAAGAGGAATCCACCATTGCACGACAAAAGTTGCTACCATTTTGGACTTGCAGTGAGCATTATGCTAAGTTATGTAATGAGCTTATCATAATTTCCAATTTTTCCTTATATTTTGAGAATACATAGCCCCTCTTCCCAAACCTCCTAAATCTTAAATTTGGCTCCCCCCTATGTATTTTATCTCCCTATGATTCAGGAAGTGTTTCTACACATTTCATGTCTCTAAGCATTTGGAGCTCTTGAATTGTAATCAACCATCACCATCTCATTCATATTTCTTGTAAAAAAATATTCAAAGGACACCACAGAAATTCATTTAATCCCACTCGATAGAGTAATAAGAAGAAAATATTCCCAACAAATGATTTCACCATAACCTTTCCCAACAACACATGTGTTACATCTAACTAGCCCAGTTGTATAAGTAGTATATGAGATAGTAGTGGGGCTAGGGAATATAATCTGAGCTAGCACATATTGGAATTCTTATATTACTTAAATAGTCATTATTGGCTTTGTCTTATTGTCTGATATTCTCGGCTGGAGAATGTTTCCTGATGATATTAAACCAAGGCTCAATGATATTTCTCATATATGTATTAACAAGTTTCCTTCTCCACCTCCTAGTCTTCAGATGGGATTAAATTTTCTCCTTCAACCTATAAAACTTAATAATATGCTACTTATTCGAAGAGGTCTACTGAATAATGAATAAAAGGGTTATTCTACTAGATAAACTCATTCAAATGGATATTTGAAGCATGATTGATGTTTTTTAGGGAATAAACAAAATAAAGGAAGCTATCGAGGCTAAAGAATCAAGCAAGGAAAATAGCATAGAGCCCCCCCACTCAATTAGGAAATTAGGGTTAGTGTGAAGGTGAGGTATAGATTTGTGACTCAATCTCATCCATTCTGAAATAACCTATTGATTTTGAAGAAAGGTAAAGGATATATTCTCTTTGAGAGCACCACATGCTAGCCACAACACTAACATTATCGAGTGGTTGGGAAATGGAGCTAGAAATTAGATCAGTGAATGAAGAACGACAACTTGATATATAATGTTGGTAGGGAATCAAGCTGCATACTTCAAGAAATCCTTAATCCCAGATCCATTCAATGCCAGGAATAATCAGTGCCAAACTATCCATATGGGACCCTCACGCGACTTGAGGGATTCTGTTATTTGTGGGAGAGCCACCATGAACTTAGGGGTAATTTCTTGAGCTCAAAGTCATTCCATTATAGTTTCTGAGGTCCATACAATTTTATTTCTACAATATAATGAAAAATTTTGGATAAATTAAGGGAGTTAAAGTATTTAGTTTCTACTTCACTTACTACTTCCATGGTTGGTCTTTTCGTATGTACCTCGTTCGTTGTTATGTTGGGGTATGTTCAATTCATTTGTAGAGAATATTTCCTGCCTATTCTTCTATTGAGTGGGACGTTAACAAATGGAATAGAGAGGATAACCCTCTCTATCGACTCGTTAACATTAACGGTAGTCAGGTGAGTAATTAAGATGCGACTCCCTTAGTATATATCCATGTGTGGAGGAAACTCTCAATATTTCATTGTGTGTACCTCTGCACTCTACACAATTGAATATTTTTTTGCACTCCACCACCCACCACCCAACATTATGTAAAGGTCCTACAACCACGCCTGTTCTGACATCATTCAGAAGAGTAGTACCATAATGGTGTTAGTTTAACTGTTACTGTCAGAGCACTCAACAAATAATAACCACTCAAAAAATTAGTTTTTATTTTTATTTTTAAGTGAAATGTGAGACACTGAAAAATACCAAAAAAATGAATTCACTCCACTAAGGGAATTATGTTGCATATAGGTCATAGAGCCAATAAAAAAATTAGCTATAATATTTCTATGAAATTAGAAAATTATTTTTGAATTTACAGAATATAGAAAAATTTATCATTTTCTTGAAACTTTGGTTACCATTGGAAAAAAAAAACAAAATAATGCAGATCCAGTGCAATTTGACTGCGAGGAAAATTATAGAGTCCTTGTTCAAGAAGGGATTAATAAATCAAAAATCTAATTATACACTATTATAATTTATAATTTAATAAAAATGAAAGAAACAAATATGTTATTTATTGAATATTGAAAAATATTCTGGAAATAAATATTTAAATAAAAATGAATATTTAATAAATATTTAATAAATTTAAACCTTTGAATAAAATAATTATGTTATTATTAATCTCTTAATTAAATAATTTTTTCTTTGTACAACGTCTAAATTATTTTTTTTTCTACGAGTAAACCCTAGGAAATGCATTTATGGTGGCTCTCCAATAGTTCTTCTTATGGCTAATGCAATTGAAGGAAGTATATCTCCCTTATATAGTAGGATAGGAGTAGGATACAATCAGTATAGGCAAACCTCTACCTCTAAATCTAATGTTTCTCTCCAAAATCCTGATCGGAAACAATAAAATTTCTTGCAACCCAATGCATGATTATGGAAATGAATGTCATTGGGATGTCTTCCTAAATCAAAAGTAAATAATAAATTCAAAGTCCAATTTAGCGATATCAGATAATATATCCAATAAATGATGGATCATGCCCTAATTCAGAAATTTCTTAACAGCTAGTCTTTTGAGAAAGCACTTTTCCACTAGATCTAGATAAAATGGATTTTTAAGGGGTAGATTAAAATGGAATTAGTAGGCAAAGGTTTTTTCACTATTGTATTCACTAATATTCAAGATATAATTTTAGTATTTCAAATTGGCCCATACATTTTCAATTTGGCTGGGTTGTATCTCCACTTCTCGATGCGAAGATTTGTGCTTGGTAGGGAATATTTCATAGTAACCTTATTTTGGAATAGGATGTACTCATTACCATGGAAACTATAAGATGAGGATATTCTAGCTGGTATTGGCAAGTCAATGTTGATGCTCAACAATGACCTCATCGACATTTGGAAAGATCACCTAGTTAGAGCCCAGACTAAGCCCTTATCTATTTGACTTGGCCATTCTGATTGGTTCTATTGGGTTCAGTTATCCTCTCACTCTCCTTGTGTTCCTCTGATGTCTCTAATTAAATACGAACAAGAAGAGGAAATCATACCTACCCTATTGATTCATGCTTGCAAGAAATTGGTTCTCAAGTTGAATTGGGGGCTTGGCCAAGCCACACCTAAAAATGATTTTTTATTAGGAAACCTCTATAAATGCAATGAATTAATTCTAACTATAATTATATTATAATATTCAAGCAACATAAAGGAATCTAATTTATCCTATCTCAATCAGAATCATATATATATCCCAAATCAAGAGCAAAGTGATTCATAAGAAAAATGAAGTTTCAACATATTTGTATGTGTTCACTATCAAATATGAAGAATTTTTTATAGTTGATATAATTACTTCAATAAATTCTTTGTTTATATATTCAAAACCAAGAAATATATGTCATCAAAAGTAGAAATAGCTCATATAGTTTAACTACAATTAAATCGATTTAATATGGAAACTTTTTCAGTAAATAATTACTCATAATTTTTTTTTAATGCAGGAGAAAATGGGAAAATCAATAAAAAAAATCAACTCCACTGCAAGATCAAATAGCTCATCTTATCAACCATCATTTTCACATTTAACAAAAGTGCACAAAATGAGATAATTCACACAAATACACCATTGAAAATAATTATATTTTCATTTACCAATAAATGTATTTACAAATGTAATCAATAAACATTATCTTTTTTATTTGTTTGTCAATGAATCTCCAATACTATTTGAAAATCACAGGCTCTTCCACTAGAGAAAAGAGTTGGAATAGTGCAAGCTCTGTCTCAAATACAAAGACATATTTTTAAAAGAAAACCCCCAAATAACTCATATTTGAGGTTTTCTCTTCACTGGAAACTGAATTTCCCCTCATAAAAGTGCTTCGGTTATCAAAAATGTAGAAAATAGGAACCCGTTCCTCATTTTGCAAATTCATATTTATAATTTAGAAAAAGAATATCCAAAAGGAGAGTTGTTGAAAAATCAATTTCGATCCATGATTTTAGAGTTGTAAATATTTTAATTCTTCTTTGTTGGAGCAACCTCATTGATTTATGATATATTTTCCTCATCTCTCCAACAAATTCCTACCAAAAGCATCAAAATTTTGAGATTGTAAACCAGTTAAAATTGTTCATCAAAATGAAAATATTAAATTAGGAAAACAATCTCTCTAACAAAAATTTAATTAATTAAATTAAATGAAAAGAAATTGATGCTTCCCACTGATCTCTAACAGATCTTCTCTAACCCAAGACAAAAATATTTTAATGAATTTTCAACACCAACACTTTTGGCTCATGAAATTCCAAAAATAAATTTAGAAAGTTTGTTTTTTGTTGCAAATTCAAAGCTCACACTTTTGGTGAATTTTACGTAGAGTAAATGTTCTAAATATTTTCTTAATTTAATACCTCCATATTATTCTCCATGTTTTAACTTTCCAATGACACATACTGAAACTCATTTGGCTAAATAAAACTTAAGATAAAACCTTCCAAAGTTAAGGTAATAAAACCATGAAAAGCCTAGAAATTACATTTATAGACAATTATGATTTGAATAATAAAAATAAACTAATCAATGGTTAAAATCTAATTAAAAATATTTTATAAAATTTCAAAATAAATATAGAACAAATTTAAATTAAATAAAATTTAATAAATAGAAAAATATTATGTTAAAAAAAAAAAAAATACAAAACAACTGATGATTTAAAATGTATAGGGATACGTATATGTTGAGACAAGCTCATCTGGAGGAGAGAGAGGGGGCTCACGTGGAGGGTGGAGCCCTCACCCCATTGTATGCAATTATGCAGGGTCATGTGAGCCCTTCCAGGATGCTACTTTTAAAGAGAGCCCTCGACTTGTTTGATTTGTTACAAGGTTGAGGGTCTATTCTACTTCTCCCATTTTTAAGTAACCTCGCTGTGTGACACCATCTTTGGCATCCCATCTTGCAGTTTGAAGTGTTGGCAATATTGAATCGCCGAGATGCTATAAGCGAGATGATTTAATATATTTTAATATTTATTTTATATAAAACAATTATATTTATATTATATTGCTTTCAATTTTAATATATGGTTTTAATAAAATTTTGAAACGAGAGGTTTTTTTAATTAAAATAATAAACCTTAAAATTAATTGAATAATAATTAATATTTATAAATTAATTAAACAACCAACTTAATATAAATCGATTAAAAAATATATTTTCATATTTAAAATTAAATAATATACATTTTTTACATATTTAAGTCTAGGTGGTGAAAATCAATTAAACTTTGAACAAGCACCACTTTCAAACCATATGTCCAAATTCAGGAAAGTTTATGTCATTGGAAAATTGATAAGAAACCATATAGAGTAGAGTAATCAAAGCAAGAAATCGAGAAAGATAAAAAATCTCCCAAAATTGACAAAATCAAAGCATGAAAAGAGTGATATGAACAAAATTCACATAGAGGGTCCTCATATCTTTTGAAAAAAGAAATTATGGGGGGTTGTGGTCACAACAATGGTGACACACGAGGAAGAAGAAATTATCTCTGGTTAAATATATGATGAGTTTAAATTTACCAAAAGTTTGATGTGATGAACTCCATCAAGCCTCCAAACATTAAAACGTTTCCGATGGGTTCCACATTAATATATGAAACAATATAATTTCTAAAAATATAAGTACTTGAAACAAATAGAGTCTAAAATCATGAATCCAAGTTTTTAGGAAAATATTTAAATTTAAGTTTACCTCTTGCGAGTTATAGAAGAGATATAGATAGGGATTTTAAGGAAAGTATATATGTATCAATATAAATAATATCCCTTACCTCACATCGTTTTTCTACAAGTGAGCCCATTCAGTACCCCAGCGAAATTGTCTTACTACCACACAAGCAAAGCCCTGTTGCTAGTGAGTTGTTAAGTACCATGACGGGTTATTTGTGTTTCCCACACACATGTTATTTCAACCATGTTTTACCACACTTTTGATAAACTTTATTTAGAGAAATTATTTTAGAAATTTTTTGAAGAGGGAGGGGTGGTACAAAATATTTTAAAGGAAATGGATATAATACTTTTAAAGTTTTGACTCCCTAATATATCCCTACAACTATCAATCTACATTATTTATGTGAAATGGTGGGACAAGTGGGTTATCATTGAGTTAGACTCAATTCAGTTCTTTCCCTGGAGAAATGAATGTTCCTCCACGGAAAATAATTAAGTTGAGAAGACTTAGAATTCAAAAAATAATTAAGGTGAGAAGACTTAGAATTCAAAAAAGATGTTTCTTTGAAGTAAGAAAAAATCCATGAAATTGAGTAAAAATTCTCCACGCATGTCGACCAATGTTGGGTAAGAAAAATCCATCCATATAAACCTTGGTAATATCACGAAATGTAATTCGAAATGAAAGTGAAATTGACATACCCCAAAAATTTCGAAAGAATAAAAGAGATACAAACTAAAAGAAAAAGTTTAAATTGAATGAAAATATCAAAAAGATAATTTATAAAGAATGTCTCAACAAAATAAAAGGTAGGAAGGAAGAATATATGTTTTTTTTAATTTGATATTTGATAAATTATATCTTGGGGAGTTATAAATAATTATGCTTTTAAAACAAATACTCGATAACAATTATGAAAAAAAATGAAGTGAAATAAGGTGTCCCTCCCCTTGTGATTTTTCTTGCCTCAAAATTAAGACTGCATGAAATCATCTTAATGATTTTCTAATAAAAATGGGGCTTATAACAATATTAAATGAAAGAAAAATAGAGGTTTATAGACTTCTTGATTTAGCTTTTTTGCAAGTTGATCAACATCACAGTGGTTTTTCCTAGTGCAAAAACAAGCAACATGAGGAGAGCGAATTTCATATTGCAGCAAGGAGAGAGGTAATATCTTCAAAGGAATTCTCGAAAAACTACAAAAAAAAAAATATTTAGATAAAAAAATACTAAAAACAAGGGTGAAACAAAAACATAAAAAAAATGGTAACATATGAAAATGAGCACATGAGACTTACCTTGAACAATTTCACTGATATTTACCTAAAAGATTGTGATTTTATTCTAAAATAAGTGACTTCTCATGTTAATTAAGATTATATCTATGAAGAAGTTTCATTTTAATGTAGTTTTCATGCACCCAAAATCATCAACTTATTCCATCTAAACTAGAGTGAGAATTAAGTTGGGAAAACCTAATTCATGTTCAAGGAATTAAGAATAAATAAATTATGAGAAATGACAAGACAAATATGCTTGATTTTATATTCCAACGGGATTATTCTTTTTCTTCGTTAGATTTTATATGAGGTCCAAATTTTTAAACAATCCCATGGTATTAATCCAAAATCCCAACTTATGTAGTGATTTATACAAGTGTGAAGAGGACTTGAGAATTTGTGTGATAAGCATTAAAGTGGAGTGATATAAACATAATCAAAATACAAGGGAATCCCCAAATCGAAATAAATTAACCACCAATCCAACTTTCCTATGTGTGTTTACTGATTTTCTATGTTAAAATAACCACTACTCGAGCATGAAAAGTGTTGCAATTTTATGAGAACAAGCGATGTTAACATGCGTCTTGGGTGATTGCATTAACATGAGAGTTCAATCCTGAAAAGAATAAAGGATGCATACTTAAGGAATAACTAAGATAAATATAGCGAGTGGGCATGGAAAGTGAAAAGGCTAAGCATACAATGCGAAAGAGAAGAGAAAGAGGTGTGTGGGCCCCAAAATGACGAATTGTGTTGGTAGTCCATCCTAGACTTATTTGAATACACGAGTGCAAGTAAAATCTGCAATGAGAGAGATTTGGATGACGTGTAAAGGAAAGATGCGAGGGACCAATAAACAAAGTAAAGTGAGGGCCCACATATGCCACAATGCGTGTTACGTCACTGTGGACGGTGACTCCCTAGAGAATGAAAGAGAGCCTTATGTGAAGGCTTAGGGGAGAAAACCTATGGGATGCATGGTGAAATAAGACTAAGATGCACGGAAGTGTAACGGGGCCAATGAATAATGCATTGTCTCAATGCTTACTGGTGAAATAAGACAAAGATACACGGAAGTATAAGGGGGCTCATGAATAATGCATTGTCTCGATTTGACATGCTTATTAAAATTATAAATAATATAACATCCATGACAATAGGTATCGAGTTGACATGTAAATTCGATAACAACGAAATCCAATGAAGATAAACAATAATGTGCACGTAAAATGTTGATAAATCTTGCTAGGGAAACCCCAAAAGTATGCGGGAAATACAAATAAGGAGCGGCATAGGCTAATCCATCCCAAGTTTTTCAATTAAGTGAGTAAAGGTAAGCTATGGGGTAAGAGGGACGACAACGTTGTAGAAAGGTAAGAAAAAAAATAATGTCTGAGCTGATTTTGAATGTAAGCCAAGTAAAATAAGAGGGACTCACAAGTAATGAGTTATATTGTAGTTGTCATCCCAGTGTTTATATACATTATTTATGTGAATATTTTGGGGTGAGATCAGAAGGGGTGACAGGTAAATGACTACTCTGTAAGGACTAATCAAGTTTGTATCCACTTAGATATGTGGAGAGCTATGAAACATCACCGTGTGGGGGAGATCATAAAGGTTCAAGATGAGTTCGTCAGGCCTCGTAGGAGAATAAGTTAAAATTGGATGAAAAAAAGATGAACTAAAGGAAATGTCCCATATATCCACATCATCCCAAGAGGATGAAACGAAATGTATGCACGCTAAGAGCTCTGGGATGAAGAGTTGTGGGATGACATGGAAGAGGGGGTCTTAATGCCCAATGATTTAAATGTGAGTGGGGCCTACAAGAAACATGTGTTGTTTATTGTAGCCTAAGGTCTCGAAAGAACAAAGGGTGGATTCTAAAGTATAGTTGGGGTGTCATGGCTCTATTACTACATGAAAAGAGTAAAAATTATGCCAAATAAAAATACAAAGAATGTAACCCAAAAACATCACATATGTATGCAATGTGCAAAATGGATGGTCAAGTAGGCACTAATTTGTCTCGATATTTATAAAAAGAGAGCACCGAAAGGAAGATATATGGGATAGTTCAGGCAGTGAAAAGGATTGATTCAATCCAATTTAAGAAAATGCAATGTTTTATAAGGGATAGGTATGAAGCTTCAATATGATCATAGAAATGAGAAGGGGTGGTGTTTTCTCATTAATAGTTTTATCAAAACACTTTTTCCTTTTCGATAGTTTAAGATTATACTCACATTATTTTATTTTCCAAATAACATGCTGAATTAAATGTATTAGCTTTCGGCAATAAGCAAAAGATTTTTCTTAATTTTTTTTCCTTGCTAGTGATTTTTAAATATTTAGGTGTATCAAAAACATGTAAAGAATAATTAATACATCATCTATTGAATGTGTGAAAGATAAGGAAATATAAAGCAAAGTGCATATTTATAAGGCATAAAAAATAATAAATAAAATTTTGATGAATAAGTGAATACTTCCCTTGAATATGTTTGTGAGAAAATTTCATTGGAAAAGGGCTATATACTCACTCATTCTTCTACTTGCATTATTTGAATAAAAAGAAAAGGAAAAACAATCTAAATTTAAACTATCTTAGTGTTAATCCTAATCTAACAAGGTAAATTAAAAGCTAAGTGAAATCATATTTCCAGTAAAGCCATTCACTTATCTTTTTCCCCGCACATATTTACATATCAAAACTAAGTAACAAAAGTTAAAAATATAATGATACTAACAAAAATAAATCTGAATGAAATATATAGATCCATTGCTAATGTATTTACAAAAATAAGCTTATTTACAATCAATCTCTCTTGAAAAGTTTCCTCCAACCAAAATTCTATAGGATCATAAAATATGGATGAATCTCAATTAATGGTTAAAGTGAATTCGAAAGAAGAGAGGATAACAGAGAAAGCTCTAATAATCTATCTTTAAGTGCTAGAACCTACATGAAAATGTCAGTATTGTGTACATGAGGCAAAACATTAGAAATCTTCTATTGAATTTAATTTTCCAAACAAATTTCATATGGATCTTGAAAGTAAGGTTTTAATTTTAGTGAATCATTTAGAAGATCTTTAATTGGATTATGTGGATAGTCGCATTTTATCAATGCACTCTCAAGTGATGATTCATGTGGAAAATGCATTCTAGAAGAAATATTAAGTTTATAAGACATGAACATCAAATGAAACTAAAATATTAAAATCTCTTGGTGCTCATGAATAAAGCTTTGAAATCCATTTTCACATTCTTCCTCAAAGGGAATTTGCAAGTGTTCAACACTTTCTTGTTCAATATACCAACATAGAATATCCAAGAATTGAAAAACGAAAGAACTCCACCAATTCAAAAATGACCATAATAAATGAAGTCAAAACAATAAAATAAAATCATTATTTATAGCAATGTTACAACTATAATTACAAAATAGTTGGGATGTATTTAAAATAATTCCATTCCCACAAGTATTGGATGAAATAATACAATAAAGATCAATGCAAGCTTCTACTTGCGGAAATATTGGATCATTAAGAATAAGATAAAAAATGGGAATGCGAGAAATGCTAGAGTCATAAACAGAAATGGAAAAGTCATCATGATTTGAGGGGGTTTCAAAATGAAACTCTTCAATAATACTCTTAGTAAAAGGAGAGCCCTGATTTTGAAACACATATGATCTATCAAGAATGTGAGGAATTAATAATGACTAAAATGACTCACTATAATCAAACTCTAAATAATAATCATAAATTTCTTAACTAATTTCAACATTATTCCCTTCCTTTCCATAAGGCATATCAGAACAAGAAGTATGATTGAGTAAATTTCCATCATTATTGAAAGAATGATCATTAAATGATCCTTTATCTTGATCATAACTAGTTGGAAATTTGTTATTTATATATATGGAAATATATTTATTTTATATAATATCATTTGTGCATATACGAACTGTTGAATCAAAAGCGAATGATTTATCATTAGAAAATAAATCAAGATAAAGGTACAAATGGTTGTTTGAAGAGATGAAGCTAAAAATTTATCTTCTTGTAGATTCTTGCTCATTTTTCACAATACAAACTTCAGATTCATGATCATTTATTTATATGATCATGTTTGAATATAAAAAAATGTTTTAGTCAAATTTTGTAGTTGATCAACATGAGAATAATAAAAATCATTTTTGGAAAATTGTTCATTGTTGGAATATTCGATTTACAATTTTTCTTAAGGATTTTTCTAGTGAATATTGTTTATTAAATTTGTTGCTTAATAATTTGAAATTTATTAGCAGTTGATTCTTCAAGTATTTTGTCGAAATTTTCTTAAATTTGATTATTAGACTCTTGCATGTTTTGTGATTGTAAACTAGTACCATGGTAGAGAGAATCATGGTCTTCACTAACACTATAGGAATAATGTACTAGTTGTAGGAATTTATCATACAATGGATAATGAAATTTCATCATGATTGAGATGCCCATCTTGAATATGTGATTTTTTCAGTCATGTTAATAGAAAGAAAATATGACTCATAAAGGATTGAAATTATTTGATTGTATGGATTTGGAATGAAAGAAAGAGAAATTACATTTTTAAACCGTCATATTAAATGAAAATTAGGAGGTAAATCTTTAGATTGAAACACAAAACAACTTCATTTCAATTTAATAAGTAAATCATCCAAATAATCTCTTTCAAATCGACGAATCTCTTCAATCGCAAACATTTTCATAATCATAATCCTGAAAATAATGAAAGAATATTTTTCTAAACTCATCCCAAAAGTGTATAGATGCAAATGGAAATAATCTACACCGTTATTTTGGTAAGCTTGTCAAAGTGAGAGTAAACATCCTCCACATCACACCATAATAACTATCATAATTTCTGCAATTTCAAATAAATTGAAGAACTTGATCAAAAGAGAAGACATTATCCTTACCATTAAAATTTATTTTCGACAATAATTTTACTAACTTTAGTGGAGTAGTGGTAGGTGGAAGTCCAATGAGGAAAGCCAAAATAGGTAGTTTAGAAGGACCCATTGCAAAGAGATAAAACTTAAAAAAAAAAAGATTTCAAACATGACTACACATCAAAGCCCCTCCTTCTAGTTCCAAAAAATTTGATGCGCAAAAATTACCTCATCAACAATTGGGAAGAAGACACAGTCAAAGCCCCAATTAAGCCATTATCTGTTTTATTTGGAATTTCTCACTGGTTCTATTAGGTCCAGTTACCCCCTCACTCTCCTTGTTTGCTTGTGATGTCTCTAATTAGTTATCAACAAGAAAACGAAATTGAACGTGCCCTCTTGTTGCATGCTTGCAAGAAAGTAGTTCTTAAGAATAATTAATGGGTCGTCCAAGCCACACCTAAATTTTCTCCCTCCCTCATAAGACTTCTAAAACTGCAATGTATTTATTCTAAGTGAAATTATATTATAATAAGATACAAACAATAGAAATGAAATCTAATCTATCCAATCTTTAGTAGAATAAGGTATATATCTAATCCAAATCAAGACAAAATTGATTTAAAAGAAAAATGGGGATTTAATGTTTTTTCTGTAATGAATATCGGATATGGAGAAGTTATAACAAATGATATAGAAATTGAAATACATGCTTTTTTTGGAGATTTAAAACCATGAAAGACATGCCATAAAAAAATTAGTTCATACAATTTAGTGACAAGTAAATGGATTTAATATGGAAATTTTTGAGTAAATAGTTACTCAAAAAATTTCTTTAATACAAGAGAAAATGAGAAAACCAATAACAAGTCAATGTCACTACAAGATCAGATAGATAATCTTATAAACAATCATTTTTACATTTAACAAAAGTGCATAATATGAGATAGTTGGCAGAGACCTTTGATTGAAAAGAATTAAATTTGTATTAATAAATAAAAGTACCTGAAAATGCAATCAATAAACTTAATGTCTTTGCTCTACTTCTCAATGAATCTCCAGCAATATTTCCAAAATTAAGCGCTCTTCCAAGAAAACACTATCAAATACAAATATTGATTCTTCATAAGAAAATGCTCAAATAACTTAGATTTGAGTTTTCCTCTTCACCTAAAACTAAAAGTCTGCTCACAAAAGTGTTCATATTATCAAATATGAAGGAAAGAGGAACCCCTTCTGAATTATCCAAATTCATATTTATAATATAAAATGAATGTTCAAAAGGAAAGTTGTTGATAGATTAGTTTTGATCGATGATTCTTGAGTTGGAAATCCTATTATTGTTTTTTTTCGACAAACCTCATTTATTTCATATATCTTTTCCTCTTCTCTCCAAAAAATTCCATACTAAAATCGTTAAAATTGAGATTAAATCCCAATCAAAATTTTTCATCAAAATGAAAATACCAAAATTAGGAAACCCAACTCTCCAAGAAACAACTAATTAAATGAATTAAATGAAAATAAATTAATGTTTCTCATTGATATATTATCTTCTCTATCCCAAGAAGGAAAACTTGGAATGAGTTTGCTTCATCAAAAGTTTTGGCTCATAAAATTTAAAAAACAAAATTAAGAAAAATTGTTTTAAGTTGTAAGTTCAGAGCTCCAACTTCTGCTAAATTTTAGGCATAATTAATATTCAAATTTACTTAATTTAATTGCTTTAGATTATTCTCCATGATTTCAGCTGAGTTTTCATGGGGCTCATTTCGCTGAGTAAAACTCAAGATAAATCCTTCCAAACTTGAAGTTTCAAAACTATCAAAGGGATGGAAATTACATTTATGAGCAATTTTATAAAATGCTAATTCTTATATAGCAAAACAAATTATTTTAATAAAATTATCATTTAAATAATAAAAATTTAAACTGATTAATGTTTAAATTCTAATTATAAATATATTATAAAATTAGAAAATAAATACAATTTTAATTTTAATTAAATAAAATTTATGAAATAAAAAATATTATATAAAACAAAAAACTAAGTACAAAACCAAACATGGTTTTAATATGTACATAGATACGTATCCTTTAAGAAAAGATAATTTGGATAAGGGAGAGGGGGCCAACATGGAGGATGGAGCACCCTCCGCATTATATGAATTTATGCAGGCTCATGTGAGCCCTTCCCGGATCCTACTTTTAAAGAGAGCCCTCGACATGTTTGGTTTATTATAAGGTTCGAGGTCTATCCATGTTCTCCCATTATTAAATACCCTCCCTCCGTGACATCATCCAGGGAATCCCATCCCATCAGTTTGAAGTGTTGGCAATGTTGAACCACTGGAATGCTATAAGTGGAATGACATAAGATATTCTAATATTTATTTTATATAAAACAATTATGTTTATATTATATTATTTTTAATAATATATATATATATATATATATATATATATATATATATATTTTGAATCCAAAGGTTTTATAATTAAGTTAATAAGTCTAAAAATTAATTAAATAATAAAATTAATATTTACAAAATAATTAAACAATTTAATTAATCTATTTTTTAAAGTTGATTAGTACCTTTCATGCATTCATGAAAAGGGTAGGTTCACAATAGAAAAGAACTTTCTAGATCTCAACTTGCTTTATGGGAAATCAAGTTTGTTGGCCATTGAAAGACATTATAAGCCAACGAGAACCGCAATGTTTTTAGTCTATCAAACACAACTATATAAGTTGAATTGTCTAAATGCTTTAAAAAGTTTATTATTCTAATTCTACTTCTTACTATTACTATGGACTTCATCAAAATAAAATAAAAACTGAACAATTAGTAAAGATGAGAAGAAAATAACTAATCCTCAGAGGACTCAATAAGCATCCGGTCTTTTATGCTTGACTCGTGGATATTATATTTTTGCGTCCTCCAGAAAATTTATTCAATTCTACCCAAATGGGCATTCTGTTCTTGCACCTGGAACTGCAAGAGCCGGAAGTCTTTTTGAATTTCCAAAAGAGAAGGGTCAATCTGCATAAAATCTGAAGTGTGCATGATAGCTTTTTCCACCATATGTTTCATCCTATAATAGATATGGAGGTTTGCTCGTACTGTGATACCATGCATTTGGTATTTCCTAGATCAGGAACTAGGAGTTTCCTTTCCATTTCCGGTTCTTCTTCTTCAGCTTGGTGAGTGATAACCTCTTTCCACTTCGCAATAACCTTTCTGACTTGACTCAGAATCTTCTGCATGTATGCCTAAGTGGCATCCCTGATATGCTTAGCTTATTTTTTGTGGCAAAACCTTATCAACACCTAGGAGGGGGGCTCACCTTTATCCTTCTGAGTGCCTCTCTTCCAGGTTTTCCTATGGAATTCCACCCCCACTTCCTCTTTGATATAATTTTCTAGCTCCATTGGATCCTTATGAACTATGCAGTTCTAGTGGGTAGAGAAACAATATACCTTCATTCCCCCAATTGAGGTCCCGACTCCTCGGCTAAGACCTATATCTGTGATAGGAATCGAGACCATACACAAACATGACATGATGTAAGTAATCTTTAACGTATTATAGATGAATAAGCTTTCCATACTACAGTGTTGATTACAAGCCATACCCGTAGGGGAGGTTCGATACCTCATATTTCCGAGCACCCCAAATTAAATTGAAAATTACTTATACCAAACTACACTGCCCACCACATAAGGCTGGAAACAACAGGTTACAAACATATAACTATCCTGTGACTTAACATGCAGGTCAAGGATTTTCCACCAGCCCACAATATGGGTGTAAAAAATTGTAGAATCACGGTGTCTGCAAACAATACCTCCCCAACCCATACCCAGATCCCCCATTTTCTGAAGCATTATTTCATAAAGAATGTAAATTGACACTATTAACTCAAATAAAATCAAGAAAAAACTCCCATGAAAACCTGAAAATATAGTAGTTGGGATTATTGAAGGAGTGTTCCATATAAAGGGTGAAAAAATTGAATTTCTAGCATTCTCCATTATCTTGTGACAGAGAAATGATATGGAAAGTACCACATACCCTTGTATTTATAAGCATTGGTCATTGTAATTTTGATGCCTGACACTCCTATCTGCGCCTACTGAGTGATACTCCACCCGTAGAATAATGAGTTGATTGAAAAAAATCCAATTTATTAACTCTCGGCGCTTCTTACTCCACTTAACATACCAACTCGCATAATGATGGCACGTTCTTCAACTTAATACCCTATCACACATGTGGCCTATGCTGCCACCTTTCTCCGGCCACTTGCCACTATCTGGAACAACCTACAGGCCGACAGGCCCTCCCTTAATTGGTGTCATCATGATCCTCTTGGGGATAGTCAATTGGATCACATCTCGATCAGAGGCAATTAATATAAACTATTTAAATAAGTTGGTTAAAAATTATATTTACATATTTAAAATTAAATAAAATACATTTTTTACATATTTAAACCTAGGAGTTGAAAATCAATCAAACTATGAACAAGCATCATTTTCAAACCATAAGTCTAAATTCATGAAATTTGAGTCATTAGGAAGTTGGCGAGAAACCACACACAATGAAGCAATCAAAGCGGAAAACCGAGAAAAATGAAAATATCGCAAAATAAACAAAATCAAAGCATGAAAGGAGTAATATGACAAAAATTCACATAAAAGGTCCCCATATCTTTTGTAAAAAAAAATTATTGGGGGATGGGGGGGGCATTGTGGCCACAGCAATCCCTTGGCCATTTTTTCAAAGCTTGGGAAAAAAAAAACCAGGTAGGTATATTTATTATTCTTGTATCTATTTCTACATGAATATCTCTTAGTCACTTCTAGAATCAATAGATATTTATTATGAGGATAAGCTCTAGAAGAAAACCATGCATTACAAGAATATCCGCTTTTGATGTTGAAGGTGCCTTTATATGACCATCTTTGTTATAACTTCCATCTTCTTATTGTAAATTCTAACCCTAATTTTATCTCTTATGTTAATTAAGATGACTTTATAAAATCTAGAGACAAGTGTAAGGACCCTAAAATCCCTCCCTGAGAGCCCAACCCCTTGGGGAAGAAACTTTCCACTAATAATCAGTTTCACCCACTTTCCTCCTTAGATTATTTGGACCCTGCCTTGACCTTAGTGTCCCCTAAAATCATTATGAAATATTCAAATCCACCTTCCCCATAAAATGTAGAGACGCCTCCCTCTTCCTTTGTACCCTCGCCTCCCTCTCCACTTCATCAAGATACCCTAGAAGGTGCCCCAAGTTAATCCTTGTATTTTAATGAGGATATGGATTTACATTCTCTTGACATTCTAGAAATTTCCAAATCCTAGAAATTAAAATACCCACATACTCTCCCGGAACATCAATTCAAGGTACAAGGTTGAGAATATTTCAAATCTCACCAATCTTCCTAAAAATCTGCGTCAGGTAAATCTAAAATAGGAACATTAGGAGTTTAATCCCTGCCAATGAAGGACGTTGTTAAGGCCCATACGGAAGAAAATAGAAATTAAGGAAACTAAATCAACACATCCTAGAATAATTAGGAGATATGATGGTTAATTCAAGATGAATCAAAGCAATTTTAGAGGCTTTACCCACTTCCAAGATACCACATACATAAAATTTATTTCTTGGAATATAAAAGGCCTCAATTGTGAAGGAAAATAAATTCTCCTTAAATAAAATTGGTACTTCGGAAACCCTATCGTCACGATGGTTTTGAAAAGAAAAACATCAAGTGATGTAATTACCAAACTAACAAGAAAACTGGGTAGAGATTGCAAAGAAACTACAATTGATTCTTAGGGAAAATAAAGTGGCGTTGCCATTATATGGAAGCCTCGGGAAGTTACCATTCTCAACATGCTGGCCTCCTTTATAATTCTCACCATAAAATTTTATCTCATTGGAAAAAATGAGACCTACTAGTTGTCCAACATTTATCGACTACCCTTTACCAATGAAATTTTCAATCCATTTCCTTCACCTACAATATATTCTCTCCCTCTCCCTAGCTCTTTGGGATACATTTCAACCTCATAAAAACCATAGAAGAAAATTGAGAATGAGTAATAAGACTTGATGTAGATTCCATCCAGTTTCAAGAAACAATGGATCTCGAAACTATAAATGTCACTTTTAGTGTGCAATAATATACATGGAGGAGAACAACAAGTGGCTTATAAATTATATTTATTCTTAGTCACAGAATCCATTATGACCCTGTATATCTTCTTATAAACACCATACTCATGATGCACAACTTAAAACATTAGCCTATATGTCTAAATATTTTGATAAAGTCCCAAACTTTTAATAGCTCATTTATCCTAGAGATGTTTTGGCTAAAAATCCCATAAATTCAAGCTAACATAAAGAAGTGGTGGGAGGAATAGATATAATTTCAAGTTACATCAATGTATAAGCTCTAAAAAAAACTTAAATACATTAAATGGCAGCTTAAAGGCTAGAAAAATAATTAATTTGGTAACATTTTGGACGAAAAGTACAAACTGGAAAAAATGATGGATGAAATACAACAGGAATCCATCCTATAAGGGTGATCATAGGTATTCATTAAATAAAAACTCTTACTCATCCTTAAGAGCAGTAGACGTATGAAGAACTTATTTGGAAACAAAAATCAAGGGTACAATGGCTCAAGGAAGGGGAAAACATAACATTTTCCCGCAAATCTATTTTTCAAGATTTCCATCACAATCACTTTTCGTCCCACAAAAATCCTAAAGGAGGGATTTTTTAGGAACATCAGGATATATATCAGGAACTAATCCATTATTATCACAATATGCTTATAGATCCCATTCCAAATCAATAATAGATGATCTAATAAATCACTAAGAATATCCCTTCAATTATAACACTAGAACAAAATGAGGTCGTCCTAAGAGAAATATCCTTTGAAGAAGTGTGATAAAAAATTAAAGCAATTACAGGTAATAAATCCCCTAGAGTAGATGGACTCACAATATATTTTTTTCATATATATTAGTCCACAGTGGGTTAGTATGTTTGGCAGACAGTGGAGGAATCCATAAAAACATTATCCATATTAAAAGCCTTAGATGTCACTTTTCTCTTGCTAGTTGCAAATAAATGTAAAGTGGAAGACCCTAATGGATACATACACATTACTTTATGCAATGTAATTTATAAATTCATTAATAAAATCATAACAAAGAGTGATGGGACCCAAATGAATTCTGATTTTTTTTTGCATAATAGGACTGCATGACATGATTGAGGAGTGCGAAAGAGACAATATGGAGTGCAACATAGGGTTGGAACAGTAAGAAAAAGTGGAGCATAGGTTTTTCGCAGTGGTTGGGGTGCATAAAATATGAACACCACACAGTAGGAGGAAAATAATAATTGGGAAAGGAAGACACATGCAAAGAATAGTGTAGATAATATTGCACATTATGATATTACAGCAGAAGGACCCGACCAGGGAGGTTGTAGTTAACAGATACTTGGATATATTTAGGAAATGGGAAAGATGTGGTAGAGTGGATCCGAACAAGGGCAGGATATATTTTGGGAAATTTTTCCACATTTGGAATAGCTAAGGAGGAATCAACGGAAATATATAAATGAATTTCAGGACAACTACAGTGAGAAGATAAGAAGAGATGAGGATTCGAGAAAAGTACGTCAGTTACAAATAGTCTATTGAAGAACAAGCGATGGTTGGTCATCGATCATCAATCAGAAGTGTTTGTAAGATGAAGTTTAGAGTGATTCTATATACTGTGTCATTTTTATGTAATAATCGAGTTGTATTCAAGTATGTCACTACTTATAAACAACATTGTAATGGGTTTAGTTATTTATTGTACCACTTATTTATATATTGGCTATGGTCAAGGTTTTGGGTGTTGTTTAATATTGTCATAGATGGATGCGGAGCCTGGTAATTTGGGTGTGTAGCTCTGGATGTTTTTCCTTCCCTACTAATATATATGTGATATGATGTTGGAGAAACTATTGCAATACTTTTATAATTATAAATTGTTGTTTCGGCAAACCTTTGAGCTCTTTTTTATGCATAGTTGTATGAATTTCTGGATGAATCTCGCAACTGTGTAAATGTTATATATTGAACTATGATTTTACTTGTATTTTTTTGTTGGTTCCTTATGGTGTCAATGGTTTATATATCTACTAATTAATCCTAGTTTTCATATGGTTGAAATGTTTAAGAGTGGTTTGTTATGGTGATGATCTATTTTTGTAAGGGCCTATAATATTATGGTTGTTCAACCTGCCTAAATGAGCACAAATGTCTCTTGACTGCTAAAGTCTAGATTATGATTCAGTGTCGTGTATAAGTTGCAATGATATAATAGCCACATTTTTTTTTTGTGTTTGGGTTTAAGTGTGTTATGTCATATCAATTCCATGTCAAAGGACTAACACCATGCATGATCATTGTGGGCTTCTATAGGGGATGAAATAACCATTGTATGGCACTATGTGCAGTGCAAAGTTCCAATGGGTTGTTGTAGTATGTGTTAGTTAGGAGAAACATATTGTGGCCATAAGAAAATGTTGTTAGAATAAGGAAACCAGGCTATGAAAAACACCCATTAGTGTCTTCGGTGACACTTCACTCACTTTGTGGGTGTTGTCAAAAGGGCCAATTCTAAGCGGGTAATTATTGGATACTATGGCACAAACCTTGGGTCTATCAGTATCGTAAATGCCAACAAATGGTTCCGTTTTTGGGATTGGGATGGTTGTGTGATGGGATTGTCTCTTAAGGATGTTAAAAGCATGGAATCCTACCAAAAATGAGATCACACGCTATCTTATGCAAAAGGAGCATGAGTTTGTTGTGAAGGAAATAGGAGAAAAGGGGTCAGATCATGGATAAATGGTTGTAGAAATATATGAATACTAATTTTTTTGAGGTATTATTTGCATAATTCCCTAACATTTTGTAAGAATAGGTCCATACATTGAATTAAAATAAGCCCATTTATCAACATGATAGGACAACGAGATGGATTCCAGAAGAGGTACATTAGTTACAAGTAGTAAGAAATACGTCTTTGCATGTTATTGATATTTGGTTCAAAATTGTGTTAGAAGTATATATGTTCACAGTGGAATCTAAAGTGTCCTATACTACACTAGAGTGAAAATTTATGAAGGGCCTGAGAGGTAGATTTGTAAGGTTATTATCATTTTTGATAAAATGTTGGTGCATGACCACGATGTTTTGGTGTAGGAATTCAACATTATGAGCATCTAGGAAGCTTACATGGATGAGGGAGTGGGGGATGCATGAGAGGTTGTCTGAGGGGTGAAAAGTGAAAGGAGAAAGAAAATTATGGAGGAAGCTCTCAGACAGTGTATAAATGCACATAAAGAGAGAGAGGAAGAGGAGGTAGAAAAAGAGCTAGGTGAATAGAAAATTTAGGAGTGGCAATAGATGTCAAGAGGGTTACACGAGATAAGGTTGCTCAATGTTTGTACTTTCCACAAGAAGGAGTCCACAGAGAGGGGCCAAGATAGGCCATCATAGGATGTAGAGTAGTTCTAGTGATAATACCTATGTAGGGATCTAGTTTGGCATGCCACACATAGAGACAGGTGAAAAAGAAAAAATAATCGCACACACCATGGAGGATTCATAATCAGAATGGAAATATTAAATCATACTCGGGGTTGAACCAAACACCCTGTACACATCAAAAAATAAGGAGCTAAGCACTCAATGCACTCATTCAATTAGCATAGGAGGTAATCACATTCAAGGGGGAGGAAATAATAGTATTAGCAGAATAGTAGTAGCAGTAGAGTTGGTCTTGTTGTAGGGGGAGACATAAAATAATGAGATTCAGAGTCGTGCACAGATAGGTATAGATATTTCTACTAGTATAGTGAGCGCGGGAGGGAGTAATTCATCTGAGAGTATCACACATGCCACTCTATATTTGAGGATTCCCATGTTTCACAGTGTTGGGATCGAAGACCCGAAATAACATTTGTTCATGTGTGAGGATGTTTGGCCAACTAAGAAGGTCCTAGATGAAGCCATCAATATTATGCAGTTGGAATCCATATTGATGGATCACACACTGACATGGTGCATGAATTTTGAAATCGTGATTCCAGCAAGCCAAAACACAAGTCTAGTGGATATTAATCATGTGCTAATCAATGAATTTCAAAGGCCCAATTTGGAGTCCTAATGTATCATGAAACACATGGAGATCAAGAAGAGTCCAAGAGAATCAGTATGGGACATTGGCCCATGTTCTAAGGTGTTGAAGGATAGGCTAACATTTCAAATTCTGGACACATAGCACAAGGAATGGTTTATTTTCTGACTACTGCCACACATGACAATACCCTTGATGCAATAGAGGATTGGTATGTAGTCAGAGGATTCAGAGCTAGTTTTGAAGTTAGAATCATCACCAATAAGTGGGAGGGAGAACAACAATATGGTTTCAGGTAGTCCCACATCACTGTGATACATTCTTAAATATAAGATATGATAAAGGGGAAGGAAAAGAGAGAATAATTCTGGTGTAACATCTATTGAAAAAAGGGTCACCATAGGAATAAGTGGAAACTATTTATTGATTATATGGAAACTGGTGCAACAAACCCCATTATGTAGGGAAGGGGGATGTGGTGTGAGATCTGCAGGTGTTACACAGTAATTTGTCACCGTCCCTACCATTCCCCGTCCCGCACAATGGAGGACCCATTATGTGACCTGTGAACACTGTCATGCCTTGAAAACATCATCAATGCATCCCTCTGAGTATGAGCTTCATTTTCCCTTGAGACATCTCCTTGCAAAACTCATGAAAAACAGCTCTTTTTGCATTGGCGCGGGTAGACAGAGGCGATCCCTACTAGCCCAGCAGGGGTCTAGCAACAAACAAACAATGCTATGACGCAAGCTCCTAGTTACGAATGAAAGACTTGGGATAAGAGCCTACCTGGATTCCAACGCTAGATCTGAAGAAGATATGTCCCCGTCCTTCAGCCCTGGAAGATCACAATCCTTCCGCGATCTCCGCGGATGAACACCTGCACACAGAAGAAACGAACAGATACAAGCATAGGAACCAGCATACGTAACTAAACATCGGTCGGAAAAGATATTACTCGCATTAGCATGATGGAAAAAGGAGTGGAACCATAATCATAGTCATCTATTAAAATGATAAACGAATAGAAGTTACAACCAAGTTCTGACGTCGCAGCTTCCTTCGAACGGGTCTCCGGTCGTCCACGTCTCGCAAAGCTCGCCAAGGAAAGGGAAACCTCTCCGGAGTCTCGTAACAATGGTCTCCTCGCTTGAATGGGCCTTAAGGGAAAGAAGGGATTCTTTACAGCACAAAGGCACTTGGGAATAGGGAGATGCAAAGCTTCAACACTTCAAGACTAGCTTGCCATGGATCTGAGCAGGCTTTTATAGATGGGGAAGGAGGGAGTTGGGATCCCTATTATTATGGGATTGGCCCTATCAACAAGGAAGGTTCCATTGGGAGGTTTGGCTGCGGGAGTTCTATGGAAGGGAATTGGTTTTGCCACCTCCCATGGAACCTTCCTTGTTGATAGGGCCAATCCCATAATAATAGGGATCCCAACTCCCTCCTTCCCCATCTATAAAAGCCTGCTCAGATCCATGGCAAGCTAGTCTTAAACTCCCTATTCCAAAGTGCCTTTATTGCTGAAACTTTCCCTTCTTTCCCTTAAGATTGTTCAAGCGGCGTCCATTGTTGCCGAGCTCGCTCCCTCGCTTGTATTGCGAGGCCGGCGGAGCCAAAATGCGGTAAAAGTATTGGATTTATCATTTTAATAGATGACTATATGGTCCCCTCCTTTTCCATCATGTTAATGCGGTATGCTCGACCGTGTTGGATTCGTATCTTTGAGTTTCTAATAGCTAGCCGTTTCTTGCACAGTGTGCGGTTGCGGGGACGCGGAGATCGCGGAGAGTTGGTGCACGGCGAAGGACGCGGATCTCTCTTCAGATCTAGCGTTGGAGTCAGTATATCCAAGTCCTCATTCGTAACTAGAGCTCGTCATAGCGTGATTGCTAGACCTATTTCGTTCTTCTATCCTGAGGTTTACCTCCTCAACAAATTGGCGACTCCGCTGGGGATCGTCCGGTTTTCCTTGTCTCGTTTATGTCGGTTTGCCTTGATCGTTTTCCTTGCTTGATGAACCTTCTGGGTTGGATTCTTTCATTATTTTAGCTTCTTGGTTTGCTTAGCTTGTATTGGTCTGCTTTCAGAGTAGCTTGTTTTTTAATTTTTATTGAAGAACTCGACTGGCGTGGTTTTTAACCAGACAGTCGCGCCACTTGGCGCTTGTTGCCTTTGTCTGTCTCGCGCCAATTGGCCTCTGGCGCCAGTTTCAAGTATACAGTCGCGCCACCCCTGTGACTTTTTTGAGTTTCTTCATTGTTTGGCTTTCTGAGCTTCACCAGTACTTTTCTTATTGATTTCCTGATTGTCTGAGTGTGTTGGAGTCTTGTTTGGCTGGAATTCACCGCTATCCTTTGGTTGTTTGCCTCTATCTACCGATTTCACGTTTTGAGCCCTAGGGTATCTAGTGGCTTAGTGTATTGAGCCCTCCATTGGGAGTTTTGGTGTTCTGATTGTCCTGTCAACTTGTTGATTGATTCTCCACGCTCTCTTAACAGTCTTTGATTGTTTTGCTGCGTCTTTTGAGTGATTGTTCATTCCTTCATTCAGAATTCGTTTGCCTTGCTTTGGACCTAGATCACACGGTCCATCGGAAGTTTTCAAGTCTTTCTTTGCTTTGAAGGACTTTGGGTCGATTTAGAGATTTGGTTGCTTGCTTCGTTGAGTGAATGTTGTTTGCTTCGCTCTCTTAGATATCATTTCTCAAATTGTTCCTTTTGTTTTCAGTGCACATTAGCCATTAAACATTGAAAATTAAAAAAAAAATCTCTTTTGCTTTTGTTAATTAGTGCAAATTGTGATCTTTTTCCATATCGCTAGTGATTATTGTTGAATGAAAAGTGTGCAATTGCATTAGTTGCATTAGAGACATTGTTGTTTGTATTCCGTTCATTTCGTTTGTATAAAAGCTCTCAACTCTTATTTAACTAGTTTTCATCGAACGAAATGTTGCATTGTGGCATATAGCTTTGCATTTAGGAGACACTACATACGATAGGGCATGGAAATTGAAACTTAATTGAAGATCAACTGTAAAATTTATTCAATTAACCTAAGGCAGCATTGGAACTTAACGAAACATATTTAGAAGGTCTAGGCTAGAGACGTGTTCTGGCGTCGTTAAACCTAGCAGCTATCGTTCGCCTGTTGGCTTTAGACAGCGCTAGTACGGACTTGTGCTTCCCGTACCGTCGCGTATATAAAGGGAGACCCCCATAGGTTTTCAATCCTTTATCCACAGGAAGCCGAGTCTGCCGCCCTATACCCGTGATACACCGAACACAGCATTCGGGGAGACTACCTGCACGTACGGAAAGTCCTTGGTCGATTTCTGTTTCATTTTTGAAACCAAGGTGTATATTGCAGTTCACGGATATTTGGTACACCTTTGTGCCTAGTTTTTTCCTGAGCAGTCATTTGGTCTTTTCTGACTCCCTAAACTTGAAAAGACCGTCAAGCGCTTGTCCTTTCACGCTTGTGTCAACTCTGAAAGAGATAGAGTCATCTTTTTATCGTTTCTCGACTCTTAAAATATGAAACGGTAGAATTTCTTACTTTCCAATGTGGTAAAATTAATCACCCACGATTTCACGCCTGCTTAGATATTGCTTGTTGATCGTTTGATCGTGTGTCTTAACTCGTTTTCAGCCCGTCTGTGGTTTTGAGTTTGATGGAAACTTTTTCAGAGTTCACCAACCAAGGAATCCCCTCAGAAGGGAATCCTGGTCATTTTCCTCCTTTTGGAAATGTTGGTGCTCCTTACATGGCGACGTTGTCCCTTCCTGGGTTAACTGTTGGGTTGCCGGTTTGGTTGTTCTCAACCTCTGTTGTCCCGAATGTCTCCACTACTGTTCAATCAGTTCCTCCACCTGAACAACCTCATGTTGATTCCAAGGTGGACGTCTCCCCTTCTTCGCCTGTTTCTGCGTCCTCCTCTTCTACTTCGCCTGGTGAAAGTCTGGATTCAAGTAACCAGGTGGCTAAGAAGAAGAAGAAGAAGACAAAGAAGAAGAAGTCTGATAAGCGAGAGGTTAAATGTACAGCTACTGTCCCTAAGGAATCTCCTCTCGATAGTCCTTCCAACCCTCCTCGGAAAGTCAAATTCCCGTGCATGTTGTGCACGGGAGACCATCTTCTTCGATACTGCCCGGGCATTCCCAAGGTGCTTGAAGTATGGTCCAACGGCTGCCCACCGTTGCCTTTGGCTTCCGGGAGTCCAGTTGGGGGCACGTCTTCAGCTGCTGTTGATAAGAACTCTAAGAAGCAGGGTAAGATCACCAATCCCTGTAAGTTGTGTGAAGGGCACCATGCCATTCACCTTTGTCCCTATATGGATGAAGCCAAGCGAGTCTTGGACAACCCAGTCGGTTCTACACCACGCCTTCCACCTGGTTATAATCGGCTTTCTTCGAGTCCTCCGCCAGCTGATCCCATGATTGGTCAAGAGTTATCCTTGGTCGATCCCACTCCCCCAGAAATTCAAATTCACGAATCCATCCCTGACCAACCATTGGTCGTGGGATCGGTTGAACTGGCCCCGTCCAAGGTGCACCAGGTCTTTTCTGTTGAGAGTGGACCTCACACCCCCCATGTCCTTCTGATCTCTTCAGATTCTTCAGACTTGGAGAAATATTCTCCTGTCCCTGTGCTTCAAGAAGCTCCTCCTCCGCCTCCCATGATGGAGGCTACGGAGGATATTCCTCCCGCCTTCGAGATGGAGGTCATGGGGGAGGCTTCTGCTTCCGTAACATCAGGGGAAGACCTTCGCATCTCGATGGTAGCCCCTCCGAGTAGTTTGGTCGCTTCCTTTGATTGGAACCGATTTGCAGGATTTCGCCTTCCGTCTTATGTGCCTTTCGAGATCACGGTACAGGCTCTTGGTCTGGTTGTACCCAGCACCATTATAGACGAAGGTGCCTCTGTTAGTATTCTGTCTTCAACTACCTGGCAAGCTTTCGGTTCGCCGCCGCTTGCGCCTGTTACGCAGAATCTGCTCACTTTTAACAGAAGGACGAGTCAACTTTTGGGGATCCTTCCAAGGTTACCTGTTACTTTGGGAGGCAAAACCGTCCATATGGACGTGATGGTCGTTCCAGGCCCCTTGGATTTCAATCTGCTTTTGGGGCGCGATTACACCTATGCCATGGGAGCGCTCGTCTCCTCCCTCTTTCGTGTGGCCTGTTTTCCGCATGAAGGAAGGATCGTGACCATTGATCAGCTGTCATTCTTTGGTCCTAATGTGGCAACTGGTCCGCCATCACCCCTCCTGGTTTTTATCCACCTGTTGTCTCTGCCCCACCGCAGGTCAACTATGTGGCTACTTACCCCGTGCCTGTGCTCAGTGATGATGCCGTCGTGCATCGAGTGCTGGGGGCATTGGGTCCTGACTTCCAGGATGTTTCCCTTCCATCAGGAGCGGAACTCTTGGGAGCGCCGCCTTCTTGTTCATTTTGATGTAAGTCGGTTAGAGCATGGTTTCCTCCCTGGGTCAAGCTCTTTAAAAAATGAAACTAGGATCTTGGAGCATAGTTCCTCCACTTGTGTCAAGCTCCTAAAAACAATGAAACAAGTT
>CM076578.1:414049413-414248886 GCA_034641835.2 Pinus albicaulis | reverse complement strand
TCGAGGATAGTTCTTTTAAGTGTGTCAACCTCGTTAAAATAATGAAACACAAGCATATTCAATTCGAGTTTTGTCAGTTTCAGCTCAACTCTCGTGTGTGTTCAATCTTCACTCCATTTTCAATCGAGTGAAGCTTGGGGGGCATGTGCCTCGATTTGAGACAACATGCTGGGGGGCATGCCCGTCTTTCTTATTATCAAGCATAGTTTGTGTTTTAAGCTTGCGTAAAAATAAAACTCATTTCAAGCATAGCTTGCATATGTGTGTGTTCATGTGTGCTTTTAAGCTTGCGTAAAAATGAAATGTGTGATTAGATACATTGTGTGAATACATTTCGCATTGGGTCGTTTGTTATGTAACTGATACATTAGATTACATTTGTATTAGACATTCGCATGACATATAAAAACATCATCACATGTAAAGAAAGATCCATCCAAATAGTCATATGTATATATATATATGTGTGTCGAAATGTTTGCGCAGTGTGCATCACAAAACTCAAAAAATATACATAATTGTCTTAATACATCCTGAGACACTCTGTCTCTCAAAAATAGGTGTAGCTAAATCCTAGAGACTAATCCGCATGGTGCTCATGATAGCACGTCACTGCACGCACTAGCCGCCTCAGGATTCGGTGGAGCCGGTTTGGAACTCCCACCGTATGGCGCTGGTACTCCATCGGTACGTCTGACAGTCGGGCATAGTCTGGGATCCCATGAACGATCCCCTCAAGGTTCTGGACCAATGCCTCTCCTCCGGTGCCTTCCCCCTGGATCTCAGGGGCGAGTTGTGTCCTCCGGGAGATAGGAGACATCCCGGCTGGCCTCTCAGGTCCTACATCTGCATGCATATATAATTGTGTTAAGAAAAGTGTGTATTAACAAAAAAAAAACATATAAACATGAAATCAAAAATATGAGGTCTTACCCAGCTCCTCGTCCCAGTCATCTCCTTCTGGTAATGGGAGATCTGGGTCCCCGGTAAAGTCAGTTCCCGAATAGGGCCAATCTTCCACAACGATCAGTTGGCGCCGTAGCCACCTAAAGAACTCTGGCTTCCAGGACATCTGTTTGCCACCTCCAGATCTGGGCATCAGTTCTGCCCAGCGAGCCATTCTCGGCTCTCGTGGTACCGGACTCGCCACATGGGCCTCTTGGCCCTGGAAGGTTGGTATGCGTTCCAGAATGAACGATACCAAGATGGAACCATACCCAAACTGCTTCAGTTTCCCCCATTTGCACTTTGTGAGCTGCCTTTTCATATTGATGGTCACAGCTGTTGCCCAATCATACAGTCGGGGACCCATGCATTCTGAGGCTAACAGGAGTTGAGTCTTCGTGGCCTCGTGCGGAGCCTGCGACCCAGCAGCCCGCGTAATGGTGTGGAGAACTACTCTCATTGCTAGATCAGGGATGGTGGAGACGTATACTTTCTTACTTCCTGATCCTGTTTGTGCCCCTCGGCACACCCGCGCCATTACCTCTTCCATCTTTTCCCCTGATGGTCTGCTCCCAGTCAGTACAGGGATTGGACCTCTGCGGGACAATCCAGTAATAAAATAAATGTCAGTGACCTCCAATTCCAGCACCTGGTCTCGTATTCTGAATACTTGGTCATTTTCATCCCAGAGGTTGATTAGATATTGGAGAAGCTCGGGCTGAGCTCGTAAACATGGCGTGAGGAAGAACTTTTTCAATCCGCAGTCTCTCAGAGCATTCATGCAAGCCTGGCTTTGCATGGCCTCTTCATCCTCATCTCCGTGCTCTCGTTCCTTCCATTCAATTGCCATTTTGAGTGTTTATCTGCATTCACATGGTCAAAAGCCCCTGATTAGATCTTTTGTAAGCTTCAAAATTCAAGAAATTTGGTATAAATGTCGGAATTTTAGGCGAAAATTTGGGTTCCGTCGCTGGCGCGACTGTTTTGCTAACAGTCGCGCCAGGTGGCGCGGCCCCTTTAGTAAAAAGAGCTCAGTGGCGCGGGTCCATGCCCGATACCCGCGCCACTTGGCCCGGCCCTAAAATTTCAAAAGTGCCCTTACAGAGCTGATTTATGAAGGGAAATCATTAAAAAATGCATGGAAAGAAAGAGAAAAGGAGCGCCTCTTACCTGTCACAGACGAGACGCTGAATGGTTGCCTGGATTGGTCGCAATCACCGTCAGAAGATTCTGCTCCAAATGGACCACTGTTTCTCTCCACAAGGTAAATAGTAAAAAGTAATTTTATTTTTTACCATTAGACATATTTATAACTTTTCGACGTTAAATGAGCTTTAAAAGTTATTTTTTGTCAAATATTTGCATGTATTATGTCGAAAATGGATTTTTACGCTTGTTGGGTATGTGCAGCGGCAGGTTTTTGCAACTTAAAAGGTGGAAACGAGTTGTATTTTATACTTTTTCGGACTCGGTAAATACACGAAAAAGTCACTCTGGAGTCATCTTTCAGCTCTTTTCTGACTCTCTAAATATGAAAAGATTGCCGAGGCCCTTGTCGTTTTGATCTCGTTAAAATGGACACGAATCGACATCCACCCAGTATAAGTTTAACCCTTTTTCGGGCTGGGATGGATTGATTACGAAAAAAGGAATACCCTAGCCTATCGCGACTAGGAGGTTTTCCCGGATATTGTTTTCTACCTTTTCGGATCTGGGGAACTATTTACGAAAAGGGACCTGTGGAGTTTTCTTTTCAGCTATCTTTTCAAACTCTCTAAACATGAAAAGACGTCGAGTTCTTCCTTTGTCAGACTCGTTAAACCCTGATGACATTGGATTCCGTCGAAATGACGTTCTCCGAGTTTCTCCTTCCTAGGACTCGTTAAATGCACTAGGATGGATTCGCCCGAAGGGCGGACTTATATCACAAGCATATGCTATCCCCTTCGAGCTTGTTATCAAAAATAATTGGGGTACTCGCCAGAAATGGTGGGGGAAAAATGGAACCATCGTCGTTGTCGTCGGCAGTATGTCGCTCTTGAACATGGCGCTTGTCTGCATTCGTGTCGGGTTGGGGACATCTCATCTTGTTGCTTCACTTTGCCTCCATGGGTTTGGGTAATCTCTTTTGACCTCTCATCTGTTCACTGCCTCGTCACCATGACCTCTGATCCGTTGATGTCAAATACTGCCAAGTCCACTATCGTGCCGTTCATATGTTCAAGAGAAGTTGGCCTCTGCAAATATCAACCTTCCTCTGTTTCTCATACGATCCTGATTCACAACAAAACATCATGTTCCTCTGTCTCGTGTCGATGATGTGGGAATCATTATGGCCCACCTTCGATCAAGGTCACTTCCTGTCGACATCAACTCATTATCCGGGAAGTTGGTCTAGAGACTCCTTATGGTACCTTGGAGCCTGCATGCCTCAATGGCAGGTTCGTCGTATTCGACGAGAGGTTTACATAATTGGCCTCCGATCGAGTGATTCTGCGGGTGTTCGACGTCAACTCATTTATTCGCACGCCGTAGATTGTACCTGTAGTACCTTGAGGACCATTGTCATTATTGGTGGTTTCTCTCGCGTCTGTTAACAGCTTTCATCATTGGCTGGTAATCGGACGATGTTCTTGCATGTTCGACATCAGATCACATATTCACATGCTTGAACTTGTACTCTGTTGGGTCGAGATGGAGCGCAAGACCCTGGATTGTGTCTGTTGTAATCCAGGCTGCGATTGTGGATTATTATCATTATGTACATGACTCACTGATTGGATGGCTGCGACCATACCCGAGTCTATTTGTTTGATCTTAGTTGGATGGCTGCGCCCATACCCTGGATCCGGATTATAGCATACTCTGTTCGGATGGCTGCGTCCATACCATATATATACATCATGTACTTGAGATATCGGTTGTATCTGTCTGTGCAGGTTTTCCGACGGCGGGCCTTCAGTTGGACATGTTCTCGTAAAGCATTTCACCCCTCTCTCTCTCGGGCCTCATGCTTTAGGGGGCATCTGTTACACAATAATTTGTCACCGTCCTTACCATTCCCCGTCCCGCACAATGGAGGACCCATTATGTGACCTGTGAACACTGTCATGCCTTGAAAACATCATCAATGCATCCCTCTGAGTATGAGCTTCATTTCCCCTTGAGACATCTCCTTGCAAAATCCATGAAAAACAACTCTTTTTGCATTGGCGCGGGTAGACAGTTCAGTACTCGCGCCACTAAGGGAAATCCTGTAAAGAGGTCGCGCCACTTGGCGCTCTGTCATAGAGCAGCAATCGCGCCACCCATTTTAGGGACTGTTTTTTATATATGGATGGCGGAAGTTGAATTCAAACAAACTCACAACCACTGCCTATCTTGAGTTGGGAGGTTTGGCTACGGGAGTTCTATGGAAGGGAAGTAGTTTTGCCACCTTCTATGGAACCTTCCTTGTTGATAGGGCCAATCCCATAATAATATGGATCCCAACTCCCTCCTTCCCCATCTATAAAAGCTTGCTCAGATCCATGGCAAGCTAGTCTTGAAGTGCTGAAGCTTTGCATCTCCCTATTCCCAAGTGCCTTTGTGCTGTAAAGAATCCCTTCTTTCCCTTAAGGCCCATTCAAGCGAGGAGACCATTGTTACGAGACTCTGGAGAGGTTTCCTTTTCCTTGGCGAGCTTTGCGAGACGTGGACGACCGGAGACCCGTTCGAAGGAAGCTGCGACGTCAGAACTTGGTTGTAACTTCTATTCGTTTATCATTTTAATAGATGACTATGATTATGGTCCCACTCCTTTTTCCATCATGTTAATGCGAGTAATATCTTTTCTGACCGATGTTTAGTTACGTATGCTGGTTCCTATGCTTGTATCTGTTCGTTTCTTCTGTGTGCAGGTGTTCATCCGCGGGGATCGTGGAAGGATTGTGATCTGCCAGGGCTAAAGGACGGGGACATCTCTTCTTCAGATCTAGCGTTGGAATCTAGGTAGGCTCTTATCCCAAGTCTTTCATTCGTAACTAGGAGCTTGCGTCATAGCATTGTTTGTTTGTTGCTAGACCCCTGCTGGGCTAGTAGGGATCGCCTCTGTCCGCAGAGGGGATTTACCTCCTCAACAGCAGGGTATGGGGCGATATATCATCTAGTTTCTTAATGATCCAGAAATATGTGTCCAAAGTGCTAAATTTATTCTATAACTTCTCCAAGATAATGGGGCATGATATTCATCATTTCCATTCCCTCAAGTTAATTCACAAACATACCTTTCATTCCTTCCTAGTGAAGGGGCTTTAAGGGTTGGAAGCCTCAATTAGTGGACTTAATTTGTCCAGGTACAATAAAGGTGGGAATTATAAATAGGAAGGGAAATGATGAAGTATGGTGGCTACGAGACCTATGGTACCTAGTTGGGGAAGAGGAATATTCGGTCGACGGTAGAGCACTATAATCTATTACAATTTTGATATCATGGACCCTTCGCTTGGGGTTCGACCAATCCATGTTGCATGTATATTTTTTAAATTTCTTAGATAATATAATAGATAATTGTCCCCAGTTGATTTCCAAGTGATATGAAAATTAAGGGGTCCGATATCGATATGATAGCTTTTTAGCTGTGCAGAACTAAAAAACGGGTGGGCATGATAATGTGATGGGCAATACATGAGTTGACATTGTGAGACCTCAGAGACCATAGCCTCAGTGGGTAAGGAGAGATCCTAAACCACCTATGAAGTTTGACCTAGTTAGAGATAATACCACGTACAAAGAGGTCAACGAGAAATAGTTGTAGAAGAATGGGGCAGGCTAGAAAATAGGCGTGAAGTGGCTATGCTAGAGATATTTGTTACAACAATGGGAAGGGAGTGAAGGACCATAGTATACCCATTATAGAGTTTGTTGCAAAGCTATTTGGAGTTAGTAAAATATCGCTAGGCCTTGGATAAGTTCATAAAATTCGTGGAACAATGCATTAGAGAGACTGAGGGGACCAATGCGTGAACTTCATCAAATATTGTGAATCAAGTTTCTCAGAGGAAGAGAACCAAGAAATAATTTCAGTTCAGTGAAAAAATTAGTGAGTACGAGATGGATAATATTATTTTAGATTTGTGATCAAATGTAAATATCCTATCGAAAAGTACTTGGGAAATGATGGGGAGGCCAAATTTGACGTGGTCCACAATTTATCTCAGATTGGCTAATCAACATCATATTTTTCCCATCATATGGTTGTCAGGGGTGCCTGTGGATATCGATGGAGTGTCAAGCATGGTTGATTTTGAGGTAATCAAAACCGTGGAAGACACTAATCCCTATCCTTGTATTTTTGGTATTTAATGTGCCATTGATAGCCAATTAATTATCAATTTAATGAGAGGAAATATTATCTTCATGGGTAGTGTTATTCATGTCATTACACCATTCAATATATAGGAAAGGGATCGATATGTGGAACTTGTTAAGGCTGAGCTTAGTCGAGAGGATGTAGATAATATTTATAATTTCATGACTCGCTAGTATGAATGTGTAAACCCGATAGGTAATAGAGTACTAAGTTGGCGCAACATCAGGTCCGAGGCATCTCGCTTAAAGGAGGTCTTGGAAAATTGGCAAAACTTGTTGCATGAATTTAGCACCAAAATATGCACACGTGTTACAAGGATTGTGTGCTAGATAGGTACTGATTTGAATAGCCCAATTCATTTCGATAGGTTTTATGAGGTCAATATATTTGTGCGAGAGTATGAACAGTAGCTACCAGTGTGTCATAGGATTCTCTCGCTACATTCCACATTGCATGACCATCCAAATGGTTTGTTATGAACAAGGAGCAAGTCACGGGCTAGAAGTAATATAAAAAAATGTTGATTCTTGAAGGTTAGGTTTAGAACTAGTTTTTGGATCCCAGAAGAGAAATACTCAAGAATGGGATTCCCTAGGACTCACTCAAAGCAGTTCATTGCAGCATGGACAAAAGGAAAACTACCCCAATAAGAGTGTGTACATCTATTCATTCACGCCCTAGATTTTGTCTGTGATAATCATTTTACTAAATTGGAGGTCAGAGAGGAACCCAGAACTCGAATGAGGTGGCACAATAATTTAAGGGGACATTCAATTTTCAAGTAAAAGAACTAGCACTGAAGGAAGTTTTAAGGATGTTGTGACAAAAAATATTTGTGAAAAACAATCTAATCCTAATCGGGAATGGACCACTATGCGACATGAATCAGCACTTGTAGTAGGTACAGGCATTCTTGGACTGTTAGAATGTGGAAAAAAATGAAGGGGGTGATGGTGAGGACCTCTAGAATATCTAGATTCTAGAATTTGAAAGCGAGCACTCAATGGAGGAACCACCATTAAAATTGAGGGAATATGGGCATGCAATCAAGATGAAGAAGGTTAATATCAGGATTGATAAATGGTTCAATATGGTTGCCATCAAAGATTATTGGGATGACGATATTGTTGACAAATTTGCAGACTTGTTGTGTGAGCATCGAGATCTTTTCCCTAATACCTTTGAAGAAATGAAGGGGATTGTGTGGGAATTAAGAGAGATGAGGATCCATCTCAAGCTTGACATGAAGCTAGTAAAGAAAATATCGTATCGACTAAATCCCATTTAAAAGGAGAAGGTAAACCAAGAATTGGAGAATATGTTGATGGAAAGGATCATCGAGTTGGTGGATGAATCAGAGTGGGTTAGTCCAATGGTTCTTCAGAATGAGAAAATAAGTGATATATGTATTTGTGTATTTTTGTGGATGCTAACCGATGCCTATGCACATAATCCCTTTCCTACTCCATTCACTAAAGAGATTATCAAAAATATAGGGGGACATACTATTTCACTGATGTATTTTCAGGGTTTCACCAACTAGTGTGTGTCGCCAAACAGGATCAACAAAAACCCACTTTCGCGATGGAGTGAGAATATTTTTAGTACATGGTGATTCCATTTTGCTTGAAAAATGCACCATAAATATTCTTTGTGATAGCGGTAGTAGCATTTAAGGAATTCATTCACAAATTTTTAGAAGTATGTTTAGGTGACCCGAAAATGTTTAGTCTATTGAAAAAACATATTTAGGTGTTGCACTCGATGTATGATAGGTGTAGGCAATTGCATATTTTGGTAAATCTTAAGAAATGTATATTTTGTGCTCCTTTTTGTATCATGGCGAGACACGTTGTATGTAAATAGGGGTCACTGGTAGACCCAGCAAATATTTTCATTATTGTATATCTACCGCATCCTACTACAGTGTAACAACTACGATCCACCCTAGGATACCTAATATGCTATCAAAAATTTATATAGGGGTATGCAAAGATTAGAAAGCCTATGGAGAGACTACAGAAGAAAGGAGTAGAGTTTCAATGGACTAAGGAGTGCCAAAAAGCCTTGGATACTTTAAAAGAAAGAAAGGTTTCAGAGCTTATCATAATCTTCCCATATTGAAGAAAAGAGTTCCATATACACGTTTATGTTTCTTCAATAACATTCAGAGTAATCTTCGCTCAGCCAGGAGAAGGAGAGGTCAATCACTGTATTAAATTTTATAGTTTTAAGTTGTTTACAACTGAGCAAAACTACACTATGACTAAAAGTGATGGGCTAATGTGTGTATACGCCCTTAGGCATTACTTTTTGGGAAGAAAAATTAAACTATATATAGATCATCTAGCTTTAAACTACCTAATTAACAAGCCTATGTTAGGGGGAGAATTTATTTATAGTTTTTATACTTCCAGGAATATGGTTTCCAAATAGTACTTAAATCAGAGAGACCAAAAATGGGACTTAATCAACTGTCGTGTCTGACTTCAGATGAGGAATCATATAACTTGGAAGGAAATTTTCTATAGGTGTAATTGTTCGCAGTATCTATGATAGATGATTACTTTGTAGATGTTGCATATTTTCCGAGTACCAAAGACACTCCAAAAGAATACATCATGGCACAAAACAAGTAACTCTTTGTCAAGATGAAAAACTATTAGTTTATCGTAGGGACGATGTATAAACTGGGGATTGAATAAATCATAAGAAGGTGTGTCATAGAACATGAGAAACCTATAATTTTAGTCGAAGATAATTTCATAGTCGTAAGGGATCACTACACAATTCATGCTACCATAAAGAAGATTTTAAGGGCTAGGTTGCAGTTGCCCACCATTCATGCTAATGCCTAGGAGTACTGCATGACCTACATCATATGTTAAATGGTAGGAAGACCATCTAAATGAGACGAAATGCCATTATACCCCCGAATCACTCTATAGTAATTTGATAAGTGGGATATTGACATTACTGGACCAACTGATCCACCGGTAAGGAGGATCGATGCATGATATATTATAACCGCTAAAAATTATTTTAAAAGGTGGGTTAAAGCCATGTTGTTGAAGCACTGCAGCACATATTCCATTGTGTTTTTCTTGTTTGATCAAGTGGTGACTAGGTTAGGGTGCCCCATAATTTTGATTTATCATAAGAGGAATTTGAGATTTATCACCATAAGAGTACCCCATATCACCCCTAAGCTAATGGGACGAAAAACGCTTTCAGTAAAATTTTGGAAATGATACTCACCAAGGTATGTAATGTACAATGGGATGACTAGGAAATGAGAATCCATGCAGCTTTATTGGCATATCGCACTACATGTAAAATTTTATCTGAGAGAACACCATTATTATTAGTGTATGGGATGGAATTGATCAAGTCGTTGGAGTTCCTGGTGCCTAGACTACTCATTACTCTAGATACTCACATGATAGAAGTTAAAGATGTGGAAAAGTGGATACAAGATTTATTGCAGCTGGAAAAAGATCATGCGTTATAAATTTTCCACCAGGAAGTGCACACGGCACGATATAAGGCATGGCATAACCGGATGATCAAGCATAAAATATTTGAGTAGGGATACTTGGTTCTACTGTATTATAATAGGTTCTTGAAACATCTCAGAAAATTTTTGGATACACTGGATGGGACTGTATGTGACTCAACATGTGATAGATGATGGCATGGGGAAACTGAGGAGTATGGATGGTATGTCATCTAAAAGTTTCTTGAATAGGAATCTACTGAAAATTTATAGGGAAAACCAATCTTCCATGCACCATTGATAGAGGGTAGAAAACATCATCCCGCTAGTTACATATAAATAATATATAATGGAGTAGGAAGCATTAAATTTATAAGAAGAAAGACATTAGGATAAAAATATCTAATTGTATTAAGCTTTGGAGGAGTAGATCATTGTGCAAGAAGAGAGGAATATTAGGGAGTACACCATGTAGGGGTCACCCATATCTAGGATACATCATTAAGAGAGTTGATATGAATTGAAACATGGCATCAGAATCATGCATGGGAGGGTTTTTTATTGTACCAATATTGATCAGAATGGAAAATGGCATCCACCCATGGTGTTCATCCATCCATGTTATCCATCCACCCATGGAATTTACCCATGTTATTGTAAATTACATCAACCCATGGTATTTATGCACCTATGGTATTGTAATTGACATCTATCCATGATATTCATTCACCCATTGTATGTATCCACCCATGGTATTCAACCACACATGGAATTTACCCATGGTATTGTAAGTGGTATCTACCCATGGTATTGACCCATGGTATCCACCTATGGTATCTATCCATGGTATTTTAACTCAAAAAAATCCTATAAATAAAAAGCCTCACTTTGTAACAGGACATATAGTCCACCACAATGTACCTTCTACAACTATTCTCTATTTTAATAAAACAAGTTTCTTTGTAGTTTTATTTGTTGTGTTCTCTTTTTTTCTGGCATTCTAATTTTATAGATCTTGTGAGATTAATTTTAAATTTTTAGATCTTGGGGGCCTTCCCCCAATATCCACGTCAGTGGTATCAGATTTAGGTTACGGATGCATGGGAATGAGGGTTTGAAGCATATTTCAGTTTCAATGTTTTGCATCCATCTTCAACAAAATCCATGAATTTTTTGGGCGGCAAGTTTGCAGTTCAGATCGGTAACTTTTGGTCAAAATATTACTAACAGAAAGGAAAAATCTAAATTTATTGTGAAAAAATACCCAAATTTAGAAAACAAAATCGGCCGAGTTGGAGCTCAAATGAAGGAGAGATCACTCATTCAAAATCAACAATGTTGCAGCAATGTTTCTTACGACAATTCATGGACGGCGGCTGTCCCATAATTTATTGCAGTTTTAGTGCGACATTTCATATAAATGGTTAGATATCTGAGTTCCACTTGAAAAATCTCCTGATTTAAAAAAAAAATTGGTCGAATCGGAGTCCGGATGAGGGAGTTATGCTGATTTAATATCAGCTCTTTTTTCAAAAAAATTGTCATGGCAGGACAATTCCTTCATGAATTTGAGGCTCTTGAGTTTCCATATAGTGATTCCAAACACATGTGAAGATGCAGAATAATCATTCCATTTCCAAAAATAGGTTATAATAAATATTCCAAGTTATATTGACTGAGTTATTCTCATTTTAAATCTAGAGCAACATTAGGAGTGGGTTCCCTTTGGAGACGTGCCCTCCCACCCTACTTTAGTAGGCACCTACTTCACATTCATCAGTTTCAACATAGCAGTATTCATCTTGGGTTATTTAGAGATTTGTTGTCCCACCTCAAGTTATGCAGGCACCTGCTACTTCATCAACAATCATCATCATGGTTATGGGTCAATTGCACAAAATCCTTCTCATCGAAGTCCATTTTCTAGATCGGACACTGTTAGTATCATATTTGGTCACAAGAATTATAGCGTATCTCTATCCTCGGATCTTTGTTTTCTATGGTTATGGGTCATCCAAAAACCCACACGTCATCAAAGTCCATTTGCTAGACCACAAACTGTCAATATCACAATTGGTCACAAGCATTACAGGGTATGTCTATCCTCGTATCTTTGTTCATCATGGTTATGGGTTAACTACACAAAACCCTTCTCTTCGGTGGCTCTTCATATTCAAAAAAGGCTTCTCAGGAGGGAACTTCATGCAATGGGGACCATTGCTTCTTAAGGAGGGAGGAATGATCCTAATGGAAAATGGCATCCACCCATGGTGGTCATCCACCCATGGTATGTATCCACCCACGGTATTCATCCACACATGGAATTTACCCATGGTATTGTAAGTGGTATCTACCCATGGTATTGACCCATGGTATCCACCTATGCTATCTACCCATGGTATTGTAACTCAAAAAAATGCTATAAGTAACAAGCCTCACTTTGTAAAAGGACAGATTGTCCACCATAATGTAGCTTCTACAGTTATTCTCTATTTTAATAAAACAAGGTTCTTTGTAGTTTTATTTGTTGTGTGTTCTCTTTTTTTTCTGGTATTCTAATTTTGCATATCTTATGAGATCCATTTTAACTTTTAAGATCTTGGGGGCCTCCCCCCAAGATCGGGATCAAATATAGCTATGGTGGATGAGGAATGATGGGTAAAGACCTAATGAGAAGGAATATGTGACATATGGTTAATGAATATACTTTCTATAAATTAATGATAATTATGAAGCAAATTGGCATCATATTGGGGGTCCTTTATTGAAGGGATTACAATTATAGTAGGAAATATGACTATCCTTTTCACCCACCGCGGGTGGATAACCATGCTAATGATAGAGTGTGTCATTTGGTGGCATGAGAGGGACGTGATTCCTTGCATTAAGAAGATGTAAAAGTGAGGAGAGTGTCTATGATACGACGATACCTGCAATAGGCATCGAGAAATCCATAAACCAAGAGTTTGGAAGGAAGAACCACATTGAAAAAAGACTTGAGGAGAAGACGATTGAAATAATGGAGGAAACTGAGAAAATAAAGTAGGAAAAATAGGATGAAAGAATAGATCCCAACGAAAACATAGTGGAATATTCATGCAAAGCACTACCTATCTCCACTAGAAGAGGAAAAAAAGAAGGTAGTAAAATGTACGGTAACCCCAAAAAAGAAACCCTCTAATTCGATGCTAGAAGATACAAGCCTAGAGATGAGTGTCGAAGTAGTGGATTTAATGGTAGTGGTGGATTTTAGATATGAGCCCAAATATATGCCTCCCTTTTCAAGATCTCGAGCAAAAATGGTTATTCCCAAGGGGAACAAGTACACACTATGAGTTTTGCCTCTAACCCCAGGGGCGCTTCACTAGGGAAAAATAAGGAATATTATGCAAATGATTAAGTATTTTGACCATGATTTATGTGATGCTCCTAGGTGTCATAATATTTAGGACTACACAAAACTAGTTCCAAACAATCAAAATATTCCTATGCTAAAACCGGAGGAATGGGCAAAGGAACTGGAGATCACAGGTATTCTGAATTTATTTATTATTTCACATTTCTGGTGAGGTAATGACGTAACCCTTGTTACGAAGTGCCTTATGTCCTAAATACATGATGGATACTAATCGTTGGACTTCCTTGTACCTATTACTCTTGATTTAATCCATAGAATCTCTAGTCTCTCTATGGAGAGAGAACATCTAAGGTGGCTCATTAATGAAAATACCCTCGCTATGACCATGGAAGGCAAGTACAAGACTAGAAGGGCACAATGAGTATTTTCTTTCGAATGTACCAGACTAGGCTGCGAGGTTCACAATATAGGTTATTTCTTGTAAGATTCTATGCAAATTTCAAGTGAATGAAGTGACAACTAGAGTTGGTGTACTAGCAGACCAAAGTGGCAAGGGGGAGGGTTTTTCCTCAGCTACATTCCTATTGAAGGAATTTACGCAAGAATAGTTGGATACTCAGGAATTAATTGCATAATTTCATTATGCTTGGTTGTTAATCCTGATATATCCAATCAAGTGGGAAAAACTAGAGCATTTCCAACTGGTGGTGGATCCAACGAAACCCATTGTGGCAGCCAAGTTTCAGAATTTGTGGCCATCCAATGAAACTAAGCACAAAAATCTCAGTTTTATTGTGTTTTTCATGTATGGGGATGTGATGTAAAAAATTAATTAGAGAAACACCACTTATACCTATGGAAAGTGTGAATAAATACAAAAGGAAAGTGAAGTTCAAGGAAAAACCTTACCACATTTGAGTCTTGACACGACAAGACCCAGTGAAGGCCTATTAGAAGCAACCATACATACTAATTGTTGATTAGATTAGAGGTATAGTGGATGCATGGGAACCTGCATGGAATAACCCGAAGGAAAACACTTCGAATGTAGAGATGATCTTGAGTAGAGCAGAAACTAATGACACCCACTTTAGCTAAGACTAGGAAGAATCTTAGTCCTGAGTTTTTTTGAAGCTTGAACCATAAGAGGAACTTTTCATGGCAAGAGAACAACCACAGTCTAGAAAAAAACGAGTTTTGAGAAGTCGCGCATGAAGTTCATCTACCAAAAATGGCAGCAACAAGCAACAAATTTCCTATGCATCACTGTTACAGAATGTAATAACAAAATATTATTTTGAATGCATTGGGGATCAAGTAGAAGATGTCATTCTGACAAGGTGTGATCACTTGCAGCAACTTATGAAGAGAGATCGACTCAAAAATGACTTTTTGTAGCAACTCCAAAAACAAATATGAAACTTATTATATCAGATATGTAATTAATAATCAACACACAACTATTCAACTAATTAACATAGAAATTCCTAGAAGCATGAGTACAGACAACTTACCGCTAGCGACAATATTTCTTACTTGTGACTTCAGAGTTGAATGGTCCTTGAATTCTACTAACTGCAACAAATTTTTTGGGACAACTCTCCACCCAACTGTAGGCTCAAGTGCACATAATATTTCCATAGTTGGTCACCCCTGAGCCCTCAATCAATGTACTAGTGCCAGGGAATCCTTTGTCTCACAACACTTTTCTCCCAAGAGAATGGATGAAGGAATGATGAATCTCATGTTCCTTAACATTTATTAAATAGAACAAACAGTGGAAATGGCATGCATGCACACATTCCATGTGTTAACATGCAACTTTTATTTCTTTATTTTAAGTCTTAATTAATTTAATACTTCTCTTAATTTAAATCTTTCTTATTTTATTCCATCTTACTTTTTGCTAACTTTACTTATTTTTACTATTTTTATGGCTATATTAGTTTAACTCCTTATTTTATTTGTTTCCACTTTTTTTAACTTCACATATTTTTTACTATTTTTATAGTTTACTCTTATATATTTTTATTTAGAACTTTAGTTTATTATTTATTATTTAATATATTTCTTATTATTTTTCTCTTGATTATTTATTATGTATTTACTATTATTGACTTATCATTTGTTTACTATTTATTTTAATATTATGTTATACTATTTATTTATTATTTATTATTTTTATTATTATTAGGGAACATCACATACTCCCCCTCTTTAAGGAACTTCGTCCCAAAGTTAATTTGAATAATTTAACATTTTATTTATTTAGCTATTTATTACTTCAGGTTTTCCCAACACCTTATACTGAACTAGTATAACGAGCAAGCATCGAAATATTCCACAACACTTTGGAAATATAAAATAATCTCTATCATTTATCCACTTTTGAAACCAGGCATAAGCCTCATCGGTCTATATCATAGCCCAAGTCTGGTGGCCGACTCATAGCTCATCTACCCCATGGGAGGCACTTGACTCAGTACTCCAGGAATCTGAAAAGGTTGATCCACTCCCTCCACACTCACTAGCATGCAGAGCTAGAGGCATCAAATTCCTTACACCCCGACTAGACTTCAACATCCCAATTCAATACCAGACACTTAGCCTACAATATCAGGCACTTGGCATCCTTAAGATGGTCCCATAACCCCTCAAGAGCTATCCATCAATAGCTATACAATACTAAGGAACCACTGGCATATGTAGTGTGGATTGAGTATATGCCCAGCCCATATGGTTTTTCATATTTTCCCTCACAGGTATGGGATCCCACGAGATCATCAAATCAATTGGCCCTCTCGGCCTATTTGTGAATTTCATGTCAATCACCACATCTCAACATGTAACAAATGCATTAGTTATAATCATAGTAGCATATAAAATAATTCATATGTGAACTCTTGCATGTCATCATGATAACATAACAACAATGTTAATCACCACATTCTAAATAGTAAAGAAATGAATCCTCATGCATGTCAAAAAATCTACATGTGATTACCACATAAAATACCCTCATAATATATACATCAACATATCAACATCAAATACCATAAGGTGGATTTACCTTGCAATTCAAATGTTTCCAATCTTGCCTTTAAATTGTCATCATATTCATAGATATGAAAATAGTTATTAATATTAATAAAGCAGGATTGAGAGACGTTGTGACTTCACTGCATCACATGGATTCCTTCAAGACAAGAGAGGGTCTCTGGAATTTCATCGTGGAGCACAGAAAAGACGTTACTTCTCTCAGGGCAGAGCTGCCGTTTGCACTAGAGAGCGCCATTGATCCCGCCTGGCTGCTTTTACAGGCCCTCGAGGGTTCTTATGACAAGGGTTTCGGGAAAATGGAGAAGGAGGACTCAGGGCTCGGGGACCAGAGATGGGCCTGTTCTTTGTTGCTGGAATCACTTCTTCCCCTCCTGACAGACCCTTCAATGGGTGCCAAGTGGCCCGTTGTGTCTCCTAGTTCTAAGGAGAAAGTGAGGGTTTTCGCCATTGAGTGGAAGTCGAGGATCGATTTCGATGCAGATCTAGCTAATGCTGCCAAACCCTTGAAGATACAGGCATTCTTGCAGCTTGTAGCTACTTTCGGAATTGTAGCCGAGTTGCTGCAAGATGATATCTGCAAGCTTCTTATTGTGGTGTCATGGCACAGGCAGACTCTGAAGCACTGTGGTGCTCTCAGGATTTTAGAGAAAATGCCAGATCTATTCTTTGCAACCGCTTCAGGGGACACTGCAAAAGTTAGGTTTATAATCATCTTAAGGGTCCCATTCGAAGTGTTGTATTGGGGTTCTTCTCCATTTCTTCAGGCTGCCGCCATCATTACTGAAGGCAAACCACTGGGGGCTTTCACTGATGATCCAACCGCATTAGAGATTGATCGAGTTAATACTATTCTCCACGACAAAACGGTGGCCAGCTGCTGGACAAGGGACGCTTCAGGACATAGGATCCAAGCCCATGAGTCTTTAGGCTCATCCCCTACTGCTTGTCTGAAGCAGATCCGATTCTCGGACCAGCATGTTCTGCCAGCAGAAGCAACTACGTTTCAGATCCAAATCACTCTCCTCTCTAGCAAGACGTTGCTGTAATGGGTGCGCAATACAGATCTGGTGCAGGAACTTCTGTACAAGCTCGAACTTCGGCTGGGGATTCCCTCCTCTTACCAGAGATTGTTGTATAAAGGTAAAAAACTAGAGGAATATCTTCCCCTATCCTTTTACTGTATTCAAAGGGATGCTTCTATTATTTTTACCCTTCGTCTAAGAGGAGGATCCTTTGGGCATACCTCCTCTGCCCTTCCATTCTCTTTTAAAGATGCAGTCCACAAAGATGCAGCCCAACCATAGTCCTCTTCGAAGGCAGCTCAACCAACTATGGCTTCCAAGCCATTCTTAGCTGATAAACCTGAGGAAGTTCCTTCTATCGAACTCTCTCATCCAGTGATTGTCGATCATTTCCAGAAATTCGCAAAAATCGCAATCATATGTAGATTTAACGGTCTATGGCCTCGCACCGCGGATTTATACCAATGGATCCACACCAACTGGACCAATAAAAGCAAGATCTATTTATGTTCGAAAGGTTTTTTCATTGTGGCATTTGATTTAAATGAAGATTACCAGAAAGCCTTAACAGGAGGCCCTTGGTTCTCGGGTTCAGCTGGGCTCTTCCTTACCCCATGGTTTCCAGACTTCGACCCCTCCACAGTTGCCATCACCAAACTTCCCATCTGGGTTAGGCTCCCAAACCTTCCAGCGCATTTGTGGCACGTCTCTATTTTCTTAGCCATTGGAGATACCTTAGGCTGCTATCTCACTATAGATACTTCAAGAAGGGAGAAAGGAATCTACACCTATGGCAGATTGTGTGTAGAAATAGATATAAGCAAAGCATTTCCGGATCAGATCAACCTCAAGTTTGGGGACTTCCATTGGACTCAAACCTTCGATTATGAAAATATAGCCTTCCATTGCCACCATTGTCATCAAACATGGCACTTACGAAATGCATGCTCCAAGTTCCTTGGTAAAAAGAATAATTTGAATCGTAAACCCAAATCTAAGAGCTGAAACTCCTCTGTTCCTCCCCCCATGGATGATACGGACTCCTCCAGCTCGGATGAGGAGGAAATTGAAATAGATGGGGAGAACCTTGGGATTTCTATGGACGCTCCCCCAGCCAGTGTTGCGGATCGCTTCATCCTCGGACTCGGATAAGGATTTTCCGCCACCAGCACCAGATAGTCTACAGCTAGTCATGGCTCAGCCAAGCTCCACCGGCTGGGTCAAAGTAAGTAGGAAAAAAGGAAAAAAATGTTGAATGGAAGAATCTACCCACTCTGGGTAGATAACTCTGTCCAGCTCTAGTTCTTCTGCTTTCCTTGTTATTTATGCTCATCATGTAGTTCTCATTCAGGAGCGAGGTTGATAATCTATCACCTTCAACTCCCATGCATCTCAACTTCGCTGGCTTGCTAGCCTGATTGTACTATATGTTTTCTTTCTTTTAATAGATTTAGGCATATTCAGAAAAAAGAAAAAAGAAAACATATCAACATCAAAGACATATCATGACATCACATAATAAACTAAACACATGTTAATATAACCTCAAATCATAACATTATAATCCCTATGCATATAATATTCATCACGAGCATACATCATTATCGTAACAACTAAATAAATAAGAACCATGTGTGCCTCATTATCATCATGTCATTATATCATGAAAACTCAATCATAGTGTATTATTTATATGTACAAAAAAATTAAGCAAAAATACATGATTTTTAGACATTCCTCAATGGTATCTATCTAAGTTATGCAATCCTATCTAGTTCATGACACATTTTAATCAAATAAATAAGGAAAGTCATGAAAATTAACTTCTACATCTTCTCTGGTAGCTGACCCTGTACTATATTGGTCCCATTTGGCCTTGACTTGCTCAAACTCACGATTCATAAGTCAAAGAACCCAACGGTCCACTATACAAAATGGCTCGACTGGAAGGACTCCCACCTTGGAAATTTTTGGAATCCAAAATGGTGGATTGGTGCTCATCTTGATGATAGTTTACAATGGAATGAATTCGATGTTGGTTCTGTGGTTTTTCTCCTTTTTCTTGCTGTCCTTGTTGTCTCAACATAGCTTTATACTTCAGAAAACCCCTTCTATAATGTGGACCCCCACATTCCCAACATTCTAATTGACCTAGATACCCTATCTGTCCTTTTCCTTGGCCACCAACTCCTCTAGATCTACTATTAGTCCTTTTTAAGTGGGGATGACCCCTACGTTCGCTGGGAGGTAACCAAAAAGTTTCACTAGCAATTCAGGTAGCATTATTTTGTGTTCATTGGAATCCATATGGATTCATCCCTCATGTATTTACCCTTGCCGCGTGGTGTTCCTTCTCTGCATTTCCATCAACCACCATTTTATTTTTTACATTTATCATCCTTAGGAATTGTTTGGCTAAACTAGTGGTTTCTTCCATAGTGGTGGGTTTCCACAAGGTGACTTCCACTTAAGCCAAAGGATCGAGCCCATGCAAGAATCTTTCAGCTTGATGTTTATCATATGCCATATAATCAACATGATGGACCAACACATAGAATTCGACTTCATAGTCTTCAATAGACCTACCATTTTGTCATACTACATGGAAAGCCCCTGTTTTTCTTTTTTTTGTTGATATTCCTATTATAGGTACCTGGTTCTAAAGGATTCCTCAAACATTTCCCAAGTAACTTGCATTGAGGTAAGTCACAACTTTGTTTCTTCTTTTACCGACCATAATAAATATTCTCATTTTATTAGACTCATTGTTATTTGAGCCTTTTCCCTTGAATTATATACCTTAAATATAAGTGCTCTCTTAACGTTGATTACCCACCCTTTTGTTTTTCAACCCACATCTTGACTTGTGAGCTCTGGTGATTTGGATTTTTGGACTTCTTTCATAATATCGAGATTTGTATGTATCTTCGACATTGAATTGAGAATTTAAGTCTTGCCTCTGTTTTTGTTCCAACTCCCCTGTTTGACATTGACCTTGACCTTGGCTTGTGACCCAATCCTTAAAGATGTTTGTCATTTACCCAACGGAATGTAATATAGCTCTCTCAGTTGTGGTTCCAATCACTGTAGCGGCAGGAGGTGGGGTTTCCACCTTAGGGGTGACTTGGGTTTGTCTTCAATGCTTAGGAACCATGATTCCCCTATATTGAACAAAGTTTGAATTACATATCACTTCCCATGTTACATTTATCCAACACAATGTTGCATATAAAAATTCACTCTTACACAAAATAGCAAATTTCGACAAAATAAATAACCATTAATCACAATACTATTAATTTAATTCGAACTCACAAAATCAAATAATAAACAATTATAATTAAATTTATCTATTTAAAAACCTCATTACACAAACTTTTATAAAATTTATTATATCATAAATCAAACTCACATGTAACTTTTACATTTGTAAAATATACCTATATCAAAATATTTCATCCCACTTTTTGAATTAATATTTATATAATTATAATAATATATAAATTATAAAATAAAACAATCAATAATTCACTTTTCAATTTCATGGAAATGTGTAATATAAAATTACATGGAAATGAATGTAATTTCATATTGATTCATATAACTTTAAAAACACATAATTTAATATGATAAGACACTTACTTTTAATATCAAAGTATAATGCATTCAATTGATATATATTATTGATGAAATATTTTATAATGTATATATTCAAATATCTTTTACTTTATTGTATTATTATAATGAGGACTTCAACTCTAAACGATTAAAGCATGTGTATCATGTTAAAGCATGAGATAATCTTATTTTAGCTATACACGTTCGTTAGTTCTATTCTTAATTGTAAGCATGCCGCCAGCTATATCGCAGTTACATGATATGGGAGTTACATGATTCCATATCGCTTATAAAAAGTTATTTTCTAACCAATCATGGAGTACTTCAAGGCCTACGTCCCATTGAGGGTTCTAATTTTTCTTGACGGGGAGAATCCACGACTGCACAAGTAGTCACTAAATCCCACATCCTCAGGCTGATGCCTTTGCAGTTGCCTATCCAAAGAAAGAAAAGATGAAGCTTGCAGCAGAGTGGAAGGAATATATGGAAGAAGAACAGATATGGATATCATTCTATGACTGGAAGAAAAAGATGGAGAATGATGTAGTATTAATGGCTGATACTACTACATCTTCTTTGCATTCATGCACTGCAACTGATGGCAGTAAGATTGAGACCTCCACTACATATCCTCCTTTCAGAAGTATTGTGTTAGGAGAAGGATCTAACACAGCTCATGCTAGTCCTTTGGTACAACACGAAAATTCTTTGATGGGTTCTGAAGGAAGAATTCAAAAGGTGAGTGAGCAGATAAATTGGACCAATACTGCACTCACAGGATTGGAGAAGAATGTTGCAAAGACTGCCCTGGTCAAAGACCATATTGATTCAGTTCAAGTCTCTATGAATGATGTAAATAGAGTCGTAAATTCTGTACAGTGTGACCTACAGGTAGTTAGAAGTATTACAGAGAATTCTTTTATTAAATTTGATGAGATTGAAAATTGTGTGATAGATCAGTCCTTAGCCACTAGACAATCTGTCTATAAGCTATCTGAAAAATTTGAAGGACTGAATGTCAAGAAAGCCAGCAAACCCATTCCAATGTCATTCATTGCTGGTAAGGGTAAAAGTGTTGTGCCACATGAGATCCCTAATCTAGAGTCAATTCCTCCTGTCTCTAGGTTTCCTCATCTCATGCCCAGAGAAGTTCCTCAGCTGTCTCTTACTCCTGTGTCAGAGGCAAAGCCTGAGTCACAGCCAGTTGAAGAAAGGTCCGGGAAAATTACCATTGCAGAGATCATGAAGGACCCAGAGTCTAAAGATCATGTCTTTCCTATCTATGAGCCCTTAGAGACTCAGTATACCAGACATGCACCCCCTGACCTTGCTGGTGTAGGGAAGATTCCACAAAGAGAAACGTTCCATGAAGGGAGTCACAAGGAGTGGAACATCGACAACATGTCTGCACATCAGATCAGGCAGATTTTGGATCAAATGATCATTGAGTACAAACTGATGTGTGCTAAAGGAAAGAATGAGATTGAAGCCTGTAAAACAATCATGCAATGTTTTACTGGCACACTGGCTAGATGGTGGGAACTAGAATCCTCTCCTACGTTGATTGAAAGAATGGAGAAGGAGATTCTAAAAGATGAACAGGGTGACATTATGTTCAACCCTGATGGCACTGCACAAAGCAATATGATCGGTGCTCTCACAACACTGATTCAAGAACATTTTTGTGGTTTAGAATATGTTGCTGCAGATAAGCATGAAATGATTTTGATGAATCTAAAATGCAACAACATTAATCAGTATGAAGACTTCCATAGAGATTGGATACAGAGAATATTTTGGGTAAAGGATCCCAGAAATTTATTATGGAAGCAAGTATATCTAGCAGCTTTGCCTTCAAAGCTGGTAGACATTTTGAAGATGAAAGATGCCTTCCCTTTGCCTATGGAGACTTATGTATGGGGAGATTTTTTACATTTGGGTTGTTTAAGGGTTGGAATTCATGCTTTGGTGCATCCCGGAGTCGATGCATATGTGTTGGCCACAGTCCGTGACTTAACACATAATAAATACACTGATTCATTAATTGGAGGAATAGTGGCTCCACTATCTAATGGGCCAGTCTGGTTTGACTGTTACCCAAATTTCTCAGTGTCTGTCTTTGATGAAACATTGGCTGATATTCTCCAGCTTCAAATCCAAACCAGTGGATTTGACATGAGAAGAAAAAGAAGGAATATCGATGTTCAGTTTCGTGGCTGTTTTCGCCACACATCCACAATGTTTCCTGCCGTACTCCATGCACCCAGCAGAGAGTCAAAAACCAGTGTGGTTGTCCTCACAGATCCTAAGAATCACAAGATAGAGCATCAAGCCATCAAGTGGGAGGATCTGCAATTTCCCCAGCACTGGACTGTTCCAAATCCCAGACCTCTGTCTGTCCAGAAAATAACCACTGCCAACATCACCGAAGATCAATCTTCTGCTACTTTGTCTTTCCCGAGAATATCTACCATAGATCGCAGAAGAATAGAAGCTGAATGTAAAAAGTCGCCTCGTTACATTTCACCCGATTGTACAGATACGGGTTGTAGTTCTGTTGTTTCTAATTGCTTACATGTAGCCCTTTTTGAATTTGCACAGTTTGTTAACTTTCAGCCAGTCAAAGTCGAATGTCCACAGTGTCAACAAAGTGTCAACTTGCAGAGTTTGGCCTATGCTATTTTGCACAGAAATCATAACCCCGGGACTGGTGAAGCTCCGCCTAGCACTTCTGTCAATCCCTGTCCAAACCCTAAGTGCTCTGACATTCCCTTTCCTCATGAAGATGAGCACCCACGTGTTTTGATGATGCATCTTCTTCCCTCTCTCTTGAAGAAGATCCCAGATTGACTGAGCTTCTGATAAACCAAAGACCACCTAAGAGTCCTAGGTATGGGTTGGGTTATATTGAGCAAGCCAATAAGTTGATACCAGAATGTAGATACCGAGATTTACCCCCAGGTTGTAAAAAGCCTTCTATACCTGAGATCCATAAGTTCTACACTCTCATGGATGGATGTCCTAGATCCGGAATCCCTGCAGAATGGATGAAACAAATGATCAATTGGGATTTATTCACACATCCTCAGGCTGATGCCTTTGCAGCTGCCTATCCAAAGAAAGAAAAGATGAAGCTTGCAGCAGAGTGGAAGGAATATATGGAAGAGGAACAGATATGGATATCATTCTATGCCTGGAAGAAAAAGATGGAGAATGATGTAGTATTAATGGCTGATACTACTACATCTTCTTCGCATTCATGGACTGCAACTGATGGCAGTAAGATTGAGACCTCCACTACATATCCTCCTTTCAGAAGTATTGTGTTAGGAGAAGGATATAACACAGCTCATGCTAGTCCTTTGGTACAGCATGAAAATTCTTTGATGGGTTCTGAAGGAAGAATTCAAAAGGTGAGTGAGCAGATAAATTGGACCAATACTGCACTCACAGGATTGGAGAAGAATGTTGCAAAGACTGCCCTGGTCAAAGACCAGATTGATTCAGTTCAAGTCTCTGTGAATGATGTAAATAGAGTCCTAAATTCTGTACAGTGTGACCTACAGGTAGTTAGAATTATTACAGAGAATTCTTTTATTAAATTTGATGAGATTGAAAATTGTGTCATAGATCAGTCCTTAGCCACTAGACAGTCTGTCTATAAGCTCTCTGAAAAATTTGAAGGACTGAATGTCAAGAAAGCCAGCAAACCCATTCCAATGTCATTCATTGCTGGTAAGGGTAAAAGGAATAGTGGCTCCACTATCTAATGGGCCAGTCTGGTTTGACTGTTACCCAAATTTCTCAGTGTCTGTCTTTGATGAAACATTGGCTGATATTCTCCAGCTTCAAATCCAAACCAGTGGATTTGACATGAGAAGAAAAAGAAGGAATATCGCTATTCAGTTTCGTGGCTGTTTTCGCCACACATCCACAATGTTTCCTGCCGTACTCCATGCACCCAGCAGAGAGTCAAAAACCAGTGTGGTTGTCCTCACAGATCCTAAGAATCACAAGATAGAGCATCAAGCCATCAAGTGGGAGGATCTGCAATTTCCCCAGCACTGGACTGTTCCAAATCCCAGACCTCTGTCTATCCAGAAAATAACCACTACCAACATCACCGAAGATCAGTCTTCTGCTACTTTGTCTTTCCCGAGGAGATCTACCATAGATCGCAGAAGAATAGAAGCTGAATGTAAAAATTCGCCTCGTTACATTTCACCCGATTGTACAGATACGGGTTGTAGTTCTGTTGTTTCTAATTTCTTACATGTAGCCCTTTTTGAATTTGCACAGTTTGTTAACTTTCAGCCAGTCAAAGTCGAATGTCCACAGTGTCAACAAAGTGTCAACTTGCAGAGTTTGGCCTATGCTGTTTTGCACAGAAATCATAACCCTAGGACTGGTGAAGCTCCGCCTAGCACTTCTGTCAATCCCTGTCCAAACCCTAAGTGCTCTGACATTCCATTTCCTCATGAAGATGAGCACCCACGTGTTTTGATGATGCATCTTCTTCCCTCTCTTGAAGAAGAAGATCCCAGATTGACTGAGCTTCTGATAAACCAAAGACCACCTAAGAGTCCTAGGTATGGGTTGGGTTATATTGAGCAAGCCAATAAGTTGATACCAGAATGTAGATACCGAGATTTACCCCCGGGTTGTAAAAAGCCTTCTATACCTGAGATCCATAAGTTCTACACTCTCATGGATGGATGTCCTAGATCCGGAATCCCTGCAGAATGGATGAAACAAATGATCAATTGGGATTTATTCACACATCCTCAGGCTGATGCCTTTGCAGCTACCTATCCAAAGAAAGAAAAGATGAAGCTTGCAGCAGAGTGGAAGGAATATATGGAAGAGGAACAGATATGGATATCATTCTATGCCTGGAAGAAAAAGATGGAGAATGATGTAGTCTTAATGGTTGATACTACTACATCTTCTTCGCATTCATGGACTGCAACTGATGGCAGTAAGATTGAGACCTCCACTACATATCCTCCTTTCAGAAGTATTGTGTTAGGAGAAGGATCTAACACAGCTCATGCTAGTCCTTTGGTACAGCATCAAAATTCTTTGATGGGTTCTAAATGAAGAATTCAAAAGGTGAGTGAGCAGATAAATTGGACCAATACTGCACTCACAGGATTGGAGAAGAATGTTGCAAAGACTTCCCTGGTCAAAGACCAGATTGATTCAGTTCAAGTCTCTGTGAATGATGTAAATAGAGTCCTAAATTCTGTACAGTGTGACCTACAGGTAGTTAGAAGTATTACAGAGAATTCTTTTATTAAATTTGATGAGATTGAAAATTGTGTCATAGATCAGTCCTTAGCCACTAGACAGTCTGTCTATAAGCTATCTGAAAAATTTGAAGGACTGAATGTCAAGAAATCCAGCAAACCCATTCCAATGTCATTCATTGCTGGTAAGGGTAAAAGTGTTGTGCCACATGAGATCCCTAATCTAGAGTCAATTCCTCCTGTCTCTAGGTTTCCTCATCTCATGCCCAGAGAAGTTCCTCAGCTGTCTCTTACTCCTGTGTCAGAGGCAAAGCCTGAGTCACAGCCAGTTGAAGAAAGGTCCGAGAAAATTACCATTGCAGAGATCATGAAGGACCCAGAGTCTAAAGATCATGTCTTTCCTATCTATGAGCCCTTAGAGACTCAGTATACCAGACATGCACCCCCTGACCTTGCTGGTGTAGGGAAGATTCCACAAAGAGAAACGTTCCATGAAGGGAGTCACAAGGAGTGGAACATCGACAACATGTCTGCACATCAGATCAGGCAGATTTTGGATCAAATGATCATTGAGTACAAACTGATGTGTGCTGAAGGAAAGAATGATATTGAAGCCTGTAAAACAATCATGCAATGTTTTACTGGCACACTGGCTAGATGGTGGGAACTAGAATCCTCTCCTACGTTGATTGAAAGAATGGAGAAGGAGATTCTAAAATATGAACAGGGTGACATTATGTTCAACCCTGATGGCACTGCACAAAGCAATATGATCAAGCCCCATGATATTCGGCCTAGAGATGCTAAAGTGGCCAAAATGCAAGATGTTGAATGCTGGTTATGTGGTCAAAAAGGACATACTTCAAATCTGTGTCCTACTGCTCTAGAATTTAAAAGAGGTCTAGGCAAAAAGTCTGCCAAGTATGCTAAGAATAAACAACCTTCTACTTCCCAGACCACTGTCAAACAAGATCCCAACACCTGTGCCTATTGTAAATCTACTTCTCATAGGATTTCTAACTGTCCATCTTATCCAGGTTGTCGTCTGTCTATACAGCAACATGCCATAGATGATAGTTCTTCTTCGAATGACTACTCTTCTTCATCTTCCGAAGAGCAAGTCAATATGTATTTCCAATGCTCAGACCCAGATGCCTGTGAATGTGATTCTTCTGAGTCTGATTCTGAGTCTTCTTATTCCTCAGCTGTGGAAGATCCACCTCATGTTCTCATGGCCCAAACTGATGATGATCTCAAAGTTTTTGCCCAGATTCGAGCCATGGACGAAAGAAATTTGAAAAATGCTCTCCTTTCTGCCTACATGAAGAATCTTCCTGGTTCTTCCCCTTCTTCCAGTTCCTCTAAGAAGCCCAATTTTGTCGAAGCTTCTTATGAGCGCAATACAAAGACGTATCTCCAACAACATAAAAAAGCTTGTGGACTCACTTTGGGGGAGGTGAGCAAGGAGATACATGATTTGAAAACTGAGGTGCGCAACATCAAGAATGAACTTGCTGTCTTAAAATCTCAGAATGCACAGCAGCCGACAACAGTTTTTTCGAAACAGCCGACAAATTATATCCAGCACACTCAGCCACATACTGAAGTCCAAACTTCATCAGGTAAATTTGTTTCATCAGGCTTCAGTGAAATTGGGGACATTCAAGTCCTTGCAGTTCAGTATCAGCAACACCATGTCCTGGTAAATATTTCTGTTGCTGGTCATGTCTATCAGGTTATTGCTTTAATTGATTCTGGTTCTGATCTTAACCTGATATCTAAGCATATAATCCCTTCAAGATATTGGACTACAGCAGAAAAAGAAGTTCAGGGATTAGGAATGAAGCAATTGAAATTTGAAGTTTCTACAGCCACTGTCTGCTTTGATTCCAAGTGTGTGAAATTATCCTTAGCAATCTCAGATATTCCTGTTGATTGTATTTTGGGTAATATATTGTTAGCAGCAGTAGAACCACATGGTTCATTTAGATTTCCTGATGGATCTGCAGGAATTTTTATTACTGTTTCTGGTAAAAGATTTGAATTACCATATGTTTCCAGAAATAGAATCTCACCCATGGTGCAGGTGATAAAAGAAAAAGAAAAGAAACTTCAGACAGTTGAGAAAAGCCTGGTCGAGCTCAAAGACCACAAAGAAACCATCAGAGTTGAAGAACAATTTAGCTCTCCAGAGGTTCAGAAGAAAATTGCTGAAATTCAGAAAGAATTTGAAGAAACATGCTGCTCTGAAGAGCTGAATGCCTTCTGGCATAGAAAGCAGCATAGCATTGAGTTGCCTTACAAGGAGGGTTATACGAGCAAGCCTTGTAAGTCAAGGAGCATCCCTATGTCTGTCCATGACAGGCAGCATTGTCAGAATGAGATTGAGCAACTTCTACAGAAGAAGTTGATCAGAGAATCCACTAGCCCATGGAACTGCTATGGATTCTATGTAAATAAGAGAAGTGAGCAAGTCAGAGGAGTTACAATATTAGTGATCAATTATAAGCCTCTGAATAATGTATTAGCAGATGACACCTATTCTATCCCTCATAAAGGTGATCTGATAAGGAGAATTCCAGGAGCTAAGGTGTTTTCCAAGTTTGATTTGAAGTCTGGCTTCTGGCAAGTAGCCATTGCAGAAGGTGACAGATGGAAGACTGCATTTAGTGTCCCTCACGGACATTATGAATGGAATGTGATGCCTTTTGGATTGAAGCATGCACCATCCAAATTTCAAAAGGTAATGGATTCTATTTTTAAACCTTATGCAAATTGGTTTCTAGCTTATATAGAGGATCTGTTAATATTTTCAAAGAATCTGAGCGACCACTTCAGACACCTGAAGATTTTTATGAAGCTGGTCAAGAAGAATGGTCTTGTCCTAAGCAAGAAAAAAATGGAATTGTGCCAAACAAAGATTAAGTTCTTAGGACATGAAATAGAAAATGGTCAGATTGCTCTGCAAAAACATGCACTGGAGTTTGCAGATAAGTTTCCAGATGTCATCATTGACAAAACTTAGTTGCAGAGGTTTTTGGGTTGCCTCAAATATGTGAGCAATTTCTATCCTGACTGTGCCATTGACAGATCTCTGCTAAATCAGAGATTGAGAAAGAACCCAAAGCCTTGGACTGACAAGCACACCCAAGCAGTCAGAGAAATCAAGTCTAAGGTAAAGAATCTGCCCATATTATATGTTGCTGATGATAAATTTTATAAGATTGTTGAAACAGATGCCAGTAACATTGGTTGGGGAGGTGTGCTGAAACAAAAGCCTACAGAAGACGATCCAAAAGAAAAAGAACAGGTTTTTCTGTTTGTCTCTGGAGTTTGGAGCAAAGCTGAGAAAAATGATGCTCCTATAGAAAAAGAGGTAAAAGCAGCCTGGTATTGTATGTCAAAGTTTTCTGTACATTTGGCTAACAAGTATTTCCTGCTTAGAACAGATGCTAAGGCTCTGGAGAAGGTGCTGACCAAAGAAATCAATAACCCAGAAGATGCTAAGTTTGCTAGATGGCAAGCTCTTTTTGCATACTTCAGTTTTAAAGTTGAACATATTAGAGGTCTTGACAATTGTATTCCAGATTTCTTAAGCAGGGAATACATCCAGCATCAAGAACATGAGAATGACCCTGAAGAACATATGCAACTTCATTGCATGGTCATTCTGATAGAATGGAATCAAGCATACAAAAGGGAAGAGCTCAGATACATTGCAGATGATGAACCTTGGCCTGTGTATGCTGAGAAGTGGAGGCCAACTTGGATCCTCCATAACACTCAAGTGCTTGATGGTAATTTGCAGAATCATACTGATTTGCAGCACTTGGTTCCAGGAAGGAAAGTGTACCCAAAGGGAAATCGTTGGATACATGAAATGATGTATTCACACAGCATGGCAGCTTCACATGAAGCTGAGAGGTCACTTTCAGAAGATTTTTGGGATCTGTATGTCATTAGTACTGGAGGCAGCGACAGATCCAAAGAGTATTACAAATATTTTGTAATCAACAGAGTCAGAAAGATTGGCCCATACATTCATGGCAAGTTCACTTCATGGCTGCATGATGATCCAAAACTTTTATTTCCTGACACTGTTTACAATTTTGCAGGTTATGAGAGATTGTGGTGGGATTGAATTAATAAAGACGGACCAGAAGAGACTCACTACACTAAGCTGAAATTTTCCCCTACATGGATCAATGAGAAAGAATCGCAAATTCCATGGTTAACCAACTGGTGGCATCATTATGGGGTTAGCCCTTATAGCATGGATCCTAACTTTTATGAATCATATCACAGACTATTTTGTGATGATTGTCTTGCAGGACCAGCTGGTGAATGTTTTCACTATCCTTGTAAGACAGTAGGTGAAATTGCCATTCTGGAACATAGATTGTTAGGAAATCCAATAATAAAGATGCATATGCAGATGCATTACCAGTGGTTAGTCATGACGAAGATCAAGCATCAGATAGTACTCAACAAGCCTATGATTGTTCGGAGAATCTATACAAAGGCTTGGGATGATGAGTTCTATCATCTCAGATATCCGGGGATCAAGATTCTTGATGAAACTGCAGCCGGAACTAGTACAAGTGGTCCTCGGGAGCCCCACTCATGAAAGGTTTTCCCTGTGTAAATAATGATCCCTAGTCACGGGTGTATAGTGACGAAGCTTTTCTCTTGGACTTTTCCTTCGTCCGAAAAGTATCCAATGTGTAATCAATAAAGTTTGATTCCTCGTGGGCCTTTGTAAGGTATCCACAGTGTAATCCACTAGCACTAGAGTCAGTCAGTATGACAGATCTCCGTGCGGATGTCACCTCTTGGTGTTACCCGAAAACGATGATCTTCTGCAAAGTGTCAATAATCGGACGGTGCATAATAATGTTTGTCCCCCTCTCATTCCTATATAAGGAGAGGTTAGGCTCATTTGTAGGCACCGGTTGTTTGAGTCTTGTTTGTGGTGTTTTGAGTCCGAGTATTCTCTCCCTGCTCTGCGTCTGCGCCATCTTGGTGATCTGCTCGCATCACGGAGTTCTTACTCACTAGGTTGAACTGAGAAGCCTGCGTGTCTGTTCATGTGACAGGCAAGAACCTAAAGTGGCCAGTTCATTAGGAAGTCTGTATATTTTATGTCTGTGTGTTATAGCATAAAACTCTGAGACAGAGTCTGTTACTCGGCCAGGAAGCCTCTGGTAAAGATCGCTCATTCGTGAGTATCAAAGTCCAGTAAATGCCGAAACAGTCCATCTTTGATACAGAGACTGAATCCATATTGTAATCTGATTGCGAAGCATTCTGATAATAAAGAGAGAAGAGTTTGTCATCTAAATTTCCGCATTAAGTGTTATCACTCTGTGTGCTTTAATATTGCTATTAAGATACTTGCATTGCTCGAAAGTTCGCCAGATTCGTTGGAGTTCGCGAAAGACTACGGATCGCTAAAGGCCGTTTTAAGGCGAGAAAGCCGTGTGGTAGGCCGCAAGAGCGTGAGGGTTTAGTAGGTTCTGTCTGGGTTTACACTTGGGTTCGCATAGAGCAGTGTTCAGAGACACTTAACAAGGCCAAGTTGGTTTGTTAACGACCGCAAGCAAGCTTGTGAGAAGCCTCTGCTAGAAATAAGTGCACGAGGGATGAGTTATTTATTATGCTTTATTTGGTTCGAATGTTTCTTTGGGGTTCTCGCTTGCATTTGAAGGACGACGGGGGACTTAGTGTAGCTGTCTCTAAGGATTTAATGCAAGGGAAAATAATACAGTGTTTCAAATCAGTTCAAATCAAGTTTCCTGGATTGCCGAAATCGTCAGTTAAAGCGGGGTGAAAATTGTAACAACCATGTGTAAAATTTACGATAGTGGGAACGATACTTCGGAGAGAGCCAAATAAATTGCAAGAAAAGTAAGAGTACTTCACGTACTAAGTACTCCCAACTTCGAGAACTGAAAACATAAAATATCCATTAAACTTTGAGGAATGAAAACATAAAATACCCATTGAAAGGAAAAACTCGTATGTCAACTACCAACTGCCATATGTAGACATTTACAATTGAGAGTGACCATTATTCCTTGGGTTAGTCAACTTATAGTCTCATTAATGTACTTGGGTAGTATATGTTTATAGTTATATTTGAATTTGCTTAAATTTAAAGATGGGCATATATATAAATCTCACCATGGGCTAACCTAATATTGCATGGGAATTTTGACCTATCAAATTAATATATTCTGGGTCAATAATTCTTTCGATGGTTTCTACTTGTCGAGATGTTTCCTTTGATATATGGCATGCCATGTAATTCTTCAAGGTTTGAGAGATATTCATGTTTGAAGTTTGTACCCCCAGTTAGTGGCCTAAAACCCCATGGGATTGGGGCATGGGTCATTGAAAAGTCATAATTAATATTTTTAAGCTCCTAAAATCCCTCCCACGTTCACTTGTTAAAGGCCCTCACAACCTAAGCATTTACATAAATTGTGATCTTCATTTCCTCCTTAGGCAAAGGATTTTCGCCATCTGAAACAGGTCATCGTAGCATTTGCGCTCTAAATTTTTTTCTACAAAGGTTCAGAAGCTGAAATTATTATGAGGCGAAGCCGAAATCTTGTGGAAGCTGTTGTAAAAATTTCAGATCAAGGTGCGCAATATTTTTGGAGATATGATCCATGGAAGTTAGGGTTTTTGCAGGCTCCTGAAATTCGTCTCAAACAAGTGACCTTGGTAAATTCGTCATAACTCTCTGTCCGAGTATTGGATTGGAATTCCATAAAAAGTGGCAGATGGTGCACAGTCTGTACTTTCGCTCTATCAATTTTAGAGCCAAATGAAGAAACAGTGACACGTGGAACGCCGTACAAGTGCGCTTTGCTGAAACATTCCATAATTAGGGAATTGTGAGAGATTGGATATAACTCTCTCTTGAAGAATCCAAATTGGGTCAAACCTATGGCACTCGAAAGACGACTCAGAGGACTACTACATGACCAAAAATCAGATATTAAGGATCTGAAATAACAGAGATACACCAGATTGAATATCGAACTCCTAGAAGGCAAGAAAAAGCTAGGTCATGTGTTGTCAACGGTTGCAAAGGACCAAAATTTCTATGGTAGCAAAGCAAAGCAAGGTGCACCAGAGGGTAGCATGATAAGAGCAGCAACCAAGGTTCATAACAGCAGTAAGAAGTTCATCATATGAAGTCTTCAAGTGGGCAGCACGGCATACAATTATTATAAAGGTATCATTGTACTAAGTCATTGTAAATACATTATTGTAAAAATTGTATTAGTGTCTATCTACCAATGGTTGAAGAGGCAGTGTTGGGAGGTCTAGGATCATCATTAGGTGGTTGTGTCAAAGTTGGGGTTATGGTCTAGTATATCTTCTTCTTCTACATCATTCTATATCATTATAAAGTGGACCATTTTCCCTCTTACGGGAGTCCATTCTTATTTTATTCTTCTATAGGGTGGTAGGGTGGTGCTAGGGTGAATTGTAGCTCATTGGGTGTTGGGGAATCCATTCAGTTGACTACTGAAGAATCTCGGGCGTTGGAGCCTCCATCTACTAGGAGCTGGAGTAGAATGTTTTTCTAGATTCGAGGATGTTGGACCTTTATTTTCTATTGGAGTTTAATATTAAAGAATTATTAGAAAAGCATTAGGTGGTTTTTGTCCCGGAGTGGGTTTCCACCTTAAAAAATATGTTCATTTGTGTTCCTCTTGTTTGCTGCTATCATTGTACAAACACTGATAATAATTGAATATTAACTACTGCTCTAAGGAATACTGAGTCACCCCCCCTTTCAATATTTCCAACAATTGGTATGAGAGCTTGGTTTCTTCAATAGAAGTTTAACAGCTGTAAGAAGGTCATGGAGCATACCAAGAATGGTGTACCTCTTTTCAATGAAAATAATTATGCACTTTGGAAAGGAAGAATGGAGGTCTATCTCTTGGCACAAGGTTACGAAGTATGGGACACTGTTAAAAATGGATTTACATCAACCACGGATGAGAAAGGTAAGAGGAATTTGGTAAATGATGCAAAAGCAAAGAATATTATTATCAGTGGACTTATTGAATCTGCTTATCATAAGTCGTTGGGTTGTAAAATTGCCAAAAATGTATCGGACAAGCTTGAGAATATATATTTAGGTGACTTAAATGTCAAAGAAGCAAAGCTTCAAATCTATAGAGCAAAATTTGAGCAACTCAGAATGAAAGAAGATTGCAACATTACTGCATACTTCAAATATGTTGATGAAATAACCAATACTCTGGAAGGATTGAGAGAGCTAGTTGACAAGAAGACTATTATATGGAAGATTATTAGAACATTACCAAGGATATTCAACCCAAAGGTATCGGTCTTAGAATAGAGTTCAAATCTGGACAAACTCCGCAAAGAGGAATTACATGGAGCTCTCATAGCATATGAAATGAGACTTGATGAAGAAGAGGGTACTTCGCATCTTGAAATTGCATTCGTTGCATCTAAGAAAACCAATAAGGATAACCAACCTTCAATTAAAAAGACATGCGCCTGCAAGTGTGAAGAAAAGGGAGATGATGAAGAAGGTCTTTCAGATGAAGAATATGCTCACTTCACGAGAAAACTAAAAATTGGTAAGAGAAAATTCAAAGGTAAACTTCCATTGATATGTTTCAACTGTAATGAGGTTGGGCATTTTGCAGCAAAATGTCCTAACAAAAGTGATGGAAACTCAAAAGGAAAGAAAGGCTTTAAGAAATTCAACAAGCAAGGATCTAAAAGGAACTTTCTCTCTAAAAGAAAAATTGTTTTCATCTCTTCGATGAAAAGCACCGCATGGTAACAAGAAGCGAATAAGTATTGTATACATGGCTCTGATAAACAAGTGTATCCAAACAACCAAGAGAAGAAGCACTGGACTACTACAGAAAGTTTACGAGGAAACGTCAAACTTACAAAAGATCTCCAAGAAAGGATAGATCCATTCCAATACTCTTGAAGAACAGAATTAAGGGCTCAAAATTGAGCCAGAAGAACACAAATGCAAAGAAGAGTCCACTTCAAAGAAGTGGAGACAGCAAGAAAGGGACAAATTAAGAGAAGCGAGAAGACGATAAACTGGTGAAAGTCAAGAATGGAAAACTATCAGCTTTCACCAGGCTCAAGGGCAATGGAAAAAAATCATCAATAATGTTGATGCCCACAGCAAACGGAAGAGCGGCATCAAGTACAAAGAAGAAGAAGCGGGACCTTCTACAACAAAATACAATGAACCTATGAGATCTGACATGCATGTAGACTTCACTGGACAATATTCGCAAGAACAGCCTTGGAAGACAATTCCTCGACGAAAATTTCCATCCAGGTACCAACATATTTTTATGGCTACGGCGACGCGCTCAATCCCACATGGGCACAAAATAAGGTGCTTTCGAGGCTACCGTCAGGCTTCCACCGCCAGCCTCGTAGCTAGCCCTACGAGAACAGGAGAGGGCTCTCTCCGGGTCTATCTCGGCAAAAGGTCTTCAAAGGGGCTGAGATGACTTATAATGAATACTGATTTTAGGCTAGTAAAGAGATAGGAAAGTTTGATTTTGATTTTTGGGTTTTTGTTGAAAAAATGGGAAAAACAATTTTGGGGTCGCCGATAGATAGGATCTTTGAGATTTAGGGTTGGGGCGGTGAGCAGTAACTGTTTGATTCTGGATTATATGGATGGATCCGAACCGAAAAGGATTAAAGAGCAGGATGAACACGGATCACACTGAAAGCAGTGAAAACATGAAAAAACTAAATGAACAAAAGGCAGGCAACCTTGATGATGGATTCAACCTGTCTATATTCATTTAATTTTAAAAACTTTAAAGTGAAGAAATGGAATACATTAAACATGAAGGAACAAGACACGAAGCGAGAAAACTTCCTTCAAACCCATAATACAAGAATCCCAACGAGGTGTTGCAAAGAAAGCTACGATCTTTCCTTAGCCAAAATATGAAAAATATGTACAATAGTGTGCCAAAAGTTTCCCAAGAGTCCAACCTATAGAAAGTCTCAAAAATTACAATATATAGATCACTCTAACCCCTTCCCATGCCTCTAGGGGTCGAATTCCTTCTTCAGGGATCAGTTTCAACCAAATTCTAATCAAGGAACTAAAATCTAGGCAACTAACAACTCGCCTCTAAAAGAGTGGAAACTGATTCATTTACATGATTTTCACTTTTTTGAGAGTGAATCTTCTAGAATAGGTAAAAATGAGCCAAAGTTACATGCCAACCATCAATTTACATCATGAAAACCCAAAAATTTCACCCACAAGCACAACTGGTCCCAACTGGTCGAAATTCTGAGCTGGAAGTTGAAAAACCAGCCAAAAATCTATGTGGGTAGCGCCCTTGAACTGTATGAGTAGCGCGCCTTTCAGCCTAATTTTGAGGCAGTTCCCGGAATCCAAATTGAGCTCATGATAGCTCGCTGGAAAGCCCTGGATGTTGGCTATCCAACCCAAGTGGAATTTCCCAATTTGAAGCTCACTTGCCCCTCCAAAACTTCATTCGCCCAGAAGTACTTCCTGCTGGTGCAAAAGGTGGCAGCAAGGTGGTTTTCATGGTGTTTTTGAGCTTTTTGACCATCCAGAATCTAATGAAATGCTTCGGCAATGCCTAAGGATGCATAAATTACCATGAAAAACCCTAAAATGAAAATATTTCCTTCAGCAAGTGTCCCGAAAAAAAAAGTGGGCTTTTATGTTATTGCAGTATGTTAGCTTTGTTTTTAGACCAAAAATATTTCAAAATGACAAAAATTTCTCCCAATTTGCTCAAATTCGGAAGCGAAAACCCTCCATCATGTATATGCCCAGATGACAGAAGCCTGGCTTAAAAATCTAGGGTGGTCGAGCCTTTTCCACCATTTTAGTGCTTCGCTCAACCTCCTCTTCAGAATCTTCATTCTCGCTTTGCAGACATGCATGCGAGCCCAATAATGGCCTTTCATGTGATGAAGCATGTCTTTCTCTCTATTGGCCTTTGCCAGAAACTTCTCCAGATGAATGTTAACATGCGTGAGTACAGAATCTCGATCGATTGGTGTCATGTCACCAGGTCTCTTCCGGGCCAATTGTCGATCCTCACGGATTTGACACAGCTCATAAAGTGTGTGCTCATCCTCTAGCTGTTTGTTACGCTGCTCCAGGTAATTAATCACCCACTGAGCCTTCTGCAATTTATCTTTCAGTGTGTCATTCTCAGCCCTTTGCTCCTGGATGATCTCCCTCAGTTTCGAGCTAGGAGAGCTCGCATCAACATCAATGATTGTGAAATCTGTGTCCCAGCCTCCTGATGGGCCCTCATCATGCATGGGCTTCTTGCCCCTATCCTGGATCTGTACCTATGCTGAAGAAGAAGGCGAGACCCCTTCCACATCATGTGGAGATAATACTCGCTCGGCTGATGGAGTCGGCAAGACCCCTTCCACCTCGGGTGGAGATAATACTCGCCGTGTAGCTGCAAATAAGGCCCTGTGGCCTCGCTGATATGTCATAAACAATGGAGCGCTGATATGCTCAATCTCAGGAATGCCAGGCTGGTGTGAAGGCTCTCCCACATCATGAACTACCTCGGGAGGCGGTTGTGGCGCTGTGAAAAAGTCACGAGAGATGAAATCCTCCCAAGTGATGCCCTACTGTGCCAACTAATGTAACACTATGATCTTGATCAGAGCGTAATGATATATACTTCTATGCTGCTGTGCTGGGCTCTTCTTCTATACAAAAATCATCATCCTCTCTATGTTGCGATACATGAAGTACGGAATGTTCATCATACGTACCCTTGTGAAGTGCATCAACAAACGAACATGGTACGCAAAGAGACGCGAGAATCTGCCCTCGCAACTGAAATACCGAATGATGAGTTTCATCAGTGGTGCAAACTCGTCCCTTAGAAATCTGAAAGGAAAAACTCTGCCCAAGTGCCTCATATACCCAGGTTTGATGTATGGCTCATAGTGGAATTTCTCTAACTACTGACGTTTGTTCCATTCCTCTCCTAAATTTTGGTATGCCAGTGGCCTGAGCAATAGTCATTGGTGACAGAATGAAATCTACTCCAACGAGATTTACACGGCCATCATGTAAATGTAGAACAAACAGACGAGCTAGTTCACGATGAAGCTGGGTTTGTGAAATCATCTCATAGAATCGAAAACATGACTGATGCCGAAAAAAATCCATTGCAAGCGGACATGCCTGTAATTGAGCCAAAGAAGTAGGCTCCTCCCTGAGATGTTTACCACCTTTGCCACCTTTGTGAGGCCTCCGTGGCACATTACCTTCTGCTGTGGAATCACTGTCAGACTCCTGTTCATAAACTGAATCTGTCTCTGACATGGCTTTGAAAACAAGATATTTGCAATATGGATGCTGATATAGGTGCAGTGAAGGAAAAATTTTAATGTATGTTCAAAACCCAGTAAATGTCACACATGTACCCAAGTATCATAGGAGAGCAAAATCATAATGAGGATGGCTCTGTTTTAATGGCATAAAAACTATCATTGTTTTGATCACAAGTAAGTTTGACAAATGAGTACCAAATGAAAATATATCGTACAACTTTATAATGATGGCCAAAATTTTTCAAAGGAGCAAACAAGTATGGGACTGTGTTTTATGAAATGGAGAATAGGGACAACATGAAAATGACCATAGTGAAACAAATGGCCATGACAGTGGCAATAGAATGATGATGATAGCAGCGGTGATATTATGGTGATGGAGGATATAGACTAGCCAACATAAGACTGTGTAAAAACATGAAAGGGCATGACAGCAGTGATAAGATGATAAACTAAGGGCATGAGGATCATGTACACAACGTGCTATGGCATGAGCATATCTACCATTCACAAAAGTTTTCAAACCTTCACAAGACTTTCCATATATTTTCAAAACCCTTAAGGAATAAATCTGCATATAAATGTAGGGTTTCTACATTTCTCTTCAACCAAGGCTTGTTTCCCAACATCAATAACACCACAATCATGCTAAAAATCTACTGAGCAATGATAAAAACCTGTTTGCAAGTTGCTGGAGTCGATTTGATACGAAACTGGGCGCAAGACAAAAATTTCTGGGCTCTGTCGCTGTATGGGTAGCGCCCCTGCCCAATGGGTAGCGCGCCTCAAGTGGGTAGCGCCCATGTTAATTAACACGGGCTATGGCGTTTAAGTGGGTAGTGTGCACCATGTGGGTAGCGCGCACTCTGTATGGGTAGCGCGCACTCCAAACACTGTCCACGGCTATGAAAACACGGCTTCGGCCTTCAAGAACTCAATTTCGACTTCTGCCTTGCGGATTTCTTGCAAATGATTTTGTTTGCCATGTTTATATATGAAGAAAATATCTCACCAAATCAGATTTGATTTCAAATTTGTTTGATAACCCACTTTCATAATGTTTGGCATTTTGACATTTGGTCATTTAATACAATGCTTTTCTTTTGGCTTTTTTGAGTTTTGGACTGAAAATACTTGTTTGTCTTTTGCAGGGATGCGGCACTTGGCTTTGGAAAAGATCAGAGGCTTGCACTGAAGCTTCTTATGATGAAATAAATACAATTATTAAAAACATGAAATTAGACAATTTCTAGTTCCAAAACAGAGTTTTGGACTAGAAATGCCTTCAAATGCTTTTGATGATAAAAATGTGAAATAGAAAACTTGCAAAACCAACCTCATGGCCTGCGGGCTTTATGACATGTATGCAAAGGACATGAAAACCCTAGACTCTAGGACTAAAGACTCCTTTTAATGAAAACAATCATTAATGACCATGGGTGAAATGATAATGAACTTTAGTGATTTTTGAGGAATTTTTAAATAGCCCTGCAGGTACAAGCATGAGGAAACACATGACAACCAGACCCCCTCGTCAGTCAATGGCATGCTCCTAGCGAAATGCAACGAAGTGGAACAAGCGAGACACCTAAGAATGAATATGCAAAAAGCGAAATGATCTCTGACGGAGGGCTGTAAGGACCGACTCTAACAGCTACTATTATTCATGTGGAAGATTTGGTCATAAAGCTGTATAATGTCACATGTACACTAGGAACAAATACAATTCTAGGAGATCTGTCCAATATGAACCTCCCACGGATTAGTGAAACATCAATAGATTTGAACATTTAAGAAATAATATTGAATGTTACAAATGTCGAAACTTTGGACACATAGCCAAATATTTCATACTTGAAAATCCTCCAGAACAATCTTCGAAGCCACAGAACGAACGGACATGGAAGAAGAAGAATAATGATAATTGCACTCTCTCTTTCAAGGCTCAAAAGAACAAATATGTGTGGTATGTCGATAGCAGTTGCTCAATGCATATGACTAGAGAAAGAAATAAATTTGTATCTCTGAAAGAGAAGAAGGATGGAACCATGTCCTTTGGAAATGACGGATCTTCAAATGTTATAGGATCAAGTACAGTCACTCTCAGAAGAAAAGATGCTCTAGCCAAGAATGTTCTATTGGTTGAAAACATGAATCACAATCTGCTCAGTGTTGGACAAATGTGTGATCAAAGACACAAAATACTATTCAACTCCACAAAATGTGAAATCAGGGAAGACGTGTATGGTGAAATTGTGGCTACAGCAAGTCGACCTCCAAATGACATATATGTTTTGGATGAAGCAACTAAAGCATGTCTAATAGCTAAAGAGGATGATACAATAATTGGTAGCAATGATGATCGACTAAAAAAGAAGTTTGCTACAAAGGTGCAAAGTGATTTTGAGATGTCTTTACTTGGTGAGCTGACATACTTCTTAGGGCTTCAAATATCTCAGCAAGAGAAAGTAAAATTTATATTTCAAGCCGAGTACGTCAAATAAATGCTCAAGAGATTTAAAATGAATGATTGCAAACCCATCCTTAATACAATGGTAACAAGTTGCAAATTGAGCATAGACGACTCATCTAAGGATGTGGATCAAAGGTTGTACAGATCTATGATTAGTAGTCTTCTATATGTAATAGCTTCCCGACCAGATGTTATGCAAGTAGTTGGACAAGTAGCAAGATTCCAAGCAGCACCAAAAGAATCACATATTAAATATTCATTAGCATTGGAATATCTTCGCCAGAAGCTTGGGATTCTCCCAAGTTCTCATTAGATTTTTCTTTTTAAGAATATAAAGGGGGAGTGGAAGTAGATTACAGATCTATAGGACAGTTGTGTGTCAGGGGGAGTGGAAGTTTGTATAGGTCTGCAAGATGGTTGTGTTTCAAGGGGAGTTACCCTTTTCCATTGATGTCAAAGGGGGAGAGAATGTTGTAGGAAGAGGTGTCATGATCGTAGGGGGAGTACTTGTGTTGCCATCAATGCCAAAAGGGGAGAAATTATTATTATATTTTTCAAATCATTGATAATATAAAGATTCACCTTCTTGCCCTTCACCATGTGATTCTTATAAATACCTCGGCATAAGAGATGATTTATTGGGCAATTCATACATCAACCTTATATCAAAGTCATTTGAAATCCCTCAATTTGTTACATCCACAATGATAATAAATCATTCCTATGGTTCATTAGTTACAATATTGTGTTTATGATTATCATATACAATTATGACATGGATGGATCTACGAAGTATTGGATTAATTTTTTTTTCTCACTATATCTTTATTATTATTATAAAAGTAAGCTAAAATATAGCTTAATTTAGTGTTATGAAATCAGTTTTCTTTTCAATATAGAAAAGTACATTTAGGTACTTGAGATATATATATTAATTGACAAATAAATATTATATAGATATCTAATCATGTTAATAATCCAAATTCCATGTAAGGTTCATAGGTTTGAGGGTTGCAACCTTTGCTCTCATACCATATGTAACAATTCTAAAATTAAATATGCAACTAATTATATCAAATATGTCATTAATAATCAAGACACAACTATTCTACTAATTAGCATTGAAATTCCAAAAAACATAAGTAGAGACAACTTATTTGTATTGACGATATTTGTTACTTGTGACTTTGGAGTTGAATGGTCCTTGAATTATGCTAACTGCCACAAAGTTTTGGGGACGACTCTCCACCCAACCGTAGGCTCAGCTGCACATAATGTTTCTACAGATGGCCACCCCAAAGCCCTCAATCAATGTACTACTGCGAGGGAATCCTTTGTCTCACAACACTTTTCTCCGAAGAGAATTAATGAAGGAATGATGAATCTCATCCTCCTTAACGTTTATTAAATAGACCAAACGATGGAAAGATTCTGCATCCACACATTCCATGTGTCAACATGTAACTTTTATTTCTTTATTTTAAGTTTTACTTAATTTAATATTTCTCTAAATTTAATTCTTTCTTATTTTATTCCATTTTATTTTTTGTTAACTTTACTTATTTTTACTATTTTTATGGTTTAACTCTTTCTTATTTTATACTTTTGTTAACTTCACTTATTTTTTACTATTTTACTATTTTATTTTTAAATATTTTTATTTATAACTCTCATTTATTATTTACTATTTTATTTATTTATTATTGTTGTTTTCTTTATTATTTATTATGTATTTACTATTATTGAACTATTATTTGTTTTACTATTTATTTTAATATTATATTATATTATTTATTTATTATTTATTACTTATTATTTTTATTATTATTAGGGGACATTACACTTTTTCTTAAAGTATAGGGGGAAGGTCATTGGTGGCACTTTGATTTCTATTCGAGGGTTGATCACAATACTATGTGGCCCCATCGTCACAACAACCAAGAAGGGTATATAGAATTTCGGACACCGCGATAGAAATTTGGGAAGGGTTTATGCATAAACCCTTTTCTAACTATGATTAAGTTGAGATTGCACTATCAAAGTTGGGTACAAAAGAGTTAGTGAAACTACATCACAACAGATCTCAAGTGTTGCAAGAGGGACTCATGGCTCAAGAGAGAGAGTTGGATCAAAGTCAAAGGACGGAGGAACAAAAAAGTCAAGAGAAAAAAAAGATAAGATACAATAACATGGAAGGGTGAAGTGCCTTCACCCAAGTTTATGATGAATGTATTGAAAGGAAAGTAAATGGGATGACCCAGCATTAGAGAAATTTTGAGGTAAAAAATGGGCCTCAAAAAAAAAATGTACAACCAAAAAAGTTATTAGAACTAGTAAAATTCAAAATGATGATGTCAAACATGGGGGATGATTCGCCATTTTTTGAGTAAAAATAAAATAGATAAATAAATATTTTTTTAACTTGTATTTTCAACTTATCTCCTTACACTTTTAATCAAATTTCCATTGGGATCACTCATTCAATGAAAAATTTAATTCCTCATGTAAAGAGTAGCCAAGTTGCATACTTTTGATGGCCAATGCTACATGAAAATGACAAATACATGCAAAACATGATTGCAATCATGTTTTCATGTATTTATCATTTTTTTTTGTAGCAGGATCCTTCAAAACTATATAACATGGGCACTCCTTGGATAAGGAATCAAAATTTTCATCCAACAAGTGATCCCACTTGAAATTTGAGTAAAATTGTATGGAGATAATTTGAAAATACAAGTTGAAAAAATATTCTTTTCTTTTTTACCTCTAAAATTATATGATGAAATATAATCTTATTTTATTTTTTCCACCATTATTTTATAATATTCCTTAGGAGTCCCATTTTAGACCTCAAAATTTCTCTAATTTGCTAAGAAATGGTAACCAAAATGAATGAGTCCATCGACGGATTAATGACATTAGTTGACACGAAGGTTGAAGCGATTCAAGAGCCATAAGCATCATCAAAGGATCAACGGTGCAAGGAAATGGTTCAATATAGGACGGAAAATTTGGATGTATATGAGAGAAATATCAAGAGGCGACAGAGAAAAACGATAAATTGTGGAATAAGTTGTTTGATCTTCCTGTGTTAAGAAGAGTCACTAAGAAAATCTATGCAGTCGATGACGAGATCTGTTGGATTGACCAAATTGTGGTGAAGATGAACCTTGATGATGAAATTCAAGAAACGCATGATAAATCATTACTTAGGGAATATATGAGCAATCTCCATGAGGAATAAAAGACTTGGAAAAAACCCAAGGACCAAGTTGTGGTGATTATGGATGATTTTAGTGGACTGTTGAAGAACATGAAGAGTTTGTATAGCGAGGATGTCGGACAACCATTAAGGAACCGACCGCCATAATGGAGCACATTATAGCTAAGATCAAAGCACCCAAAGTAACATGGGAAATCTTGAAAATTGTTTTTGAGGAAAATATTGCATCAAAAACTACTCAGTGGCTTGAGGATGAGCAATATATTTGTGTTGGGGGCTTGTTGGGATCCATACATTATTTGAAATTTTTGGGCATAGTAGGACCGCATAGCAAGAAAAAGGACCATGAAGGGGACAAGCTAGAGAATAGCGAAGGTTAGGTGCAGTAAGCAAGAGCACAACAAAGTTTTGGCGCAGTAGTCGAGGCACTACGAAGATGGATATAAATTAGTAAGGGTAAAATGGTGAGTAGAAGAGGAAGATACATATAATATTAGTCATTATGATCTTACAGGGGAAGGATTTGATCAAGGAGGTCATGGTTAACAGGAAGTTGGAGATATTTAGGAAATGGTAAAGGCAATACGTAATGGATTCGAACAAGGGTAGGATATATTTTGGATAGTTATACCACACATGGGAAAACTCAAGAGAAATAAAGAGAAATATATCAATGCCCTTTAGGAAAACTGGAGTGAGAAGGAGGGAAGAGATGAGAATTCTATACAATTCCACTAGCTATAAAATATTTGGTCAAAGACCAAGGGAGGGTTAGTTGTTGGTCATTAATCAAAAGTGTTTGTAAGTTGAAGTCTAGAGTAATTATTTGTACTGTGTCATTTTTATGTAATTAGGGAGTCGTAGTCGATTCTGTCACTACTTAACAACAATGTTGTAATGGGTTTATTTATTTATTATACTAATTTTTTATAGATGGGTTATGGTCGAGGTTTTGGGTGTTGTCTAATATTTTCTCAGATAGCTGAGGAGCCCGATGATTAGGGTATTTAACTTTGTATATTTTTCCTTCCCTAATAATGTATGTGAACTGCTGTTAGATAAAATATTGAAATCTTATGATAATTATAAACTATTGTTTGGGGAAACATTTGCGCTATTTTTATGCATATTTATATGAATGGCTCGATGAATCTCATAACTATGTATATTATATATATTGAACTGTGTTTCTACTTGTCTTATTTTATTTTCTCCTAATGGTGTCAATGGTTTATATCTTTACTAGTTAATCCTAATGTTCATATGATTGACATGTTTCAGAGTGGTGTGTTATGGTGATGATCTATTTTGGTATGGGATTGTAATATTATACTTATTAAACCTAGCAGAATGAGAAAAAATGTCTCTCGACTACTAAAGTATGAAGTGCTAGTTGGTGTCACGTGTTAGTTGTAGTTGTGTAATATTCAGAGATATGTTAGAGTTTGTAGTTAACCAAATTATACCATATGAATTCCATTTTTAAGGACTAAGACCACACATGATAATTATGGGATTTCACAGTGGATGGGATCACAATTATTTGGCACTATGCATAGTGTGCATTAATTGTGAGTTTTTATGGTATGTGTAAGTTAATAGTAACATTTTGTAATCACAAGAAAATCTTATCAGACTGTGGACACCTAGTTCTGATAGTCACCCATTAGCGTCTTGAGTGAGACTTCTCTCACTTTGTTGGTGTTTCAAAAAGGGCTAATTTTAAGCGGGTCCTTGTTAGCTATTGTGTCACAAATCACGGGTCTATCAATATCCTACATGCCAACAAACAGTGTCAAACCTCTCCTTCCAAATTTCATATCACCAATGCAAAGAAGCTACATCAGAGGTTTCTAAATATTAGATGGCATCATGGTTACCCACGAAACCATACACTCTTTGAAAAACTAAAAAAAACCTAGTATGTTTCTTAAGTTATATCTTTCAAAAGCTCTTGACAATATAAATTGGCAGTACCTATTTAACATTCCCATGGATTTTTTATTTAATCAAGAATAGATACACTATAATACCAATTTTTTATCATCGATCTTCTTATCCATTTTTATAATTGTTTTCCCTACCAATCCACTTATAACATCTCGAGGAATTCAATATGGAGACCCGCTCTCAATTTTCCTCTTCATATTGGAAGTGGAAGCTGTGGGGAGAGTTGGGAAAGCAACCAATTCAGTGAATATAATCAAAGGTTTTTGTCTATTTGGAGAGTATCTCTTAATAACACATCAACAATTTATTGATGATACCATGATTATGGGAACTCCCACCATTCATGAGGAAATAAATTTCAAGTAAACCTAGAGGACTTTGCATAAGCTTTAGGTATGTAAATGAATCTAACCACATCTCAAGTATTATTTTTATAATAATTTTTTATTTGTTGAGAGACATATTGTGAGAACCTTATGGTTTTAAAGAATAAAACATCCCTCAAAGTACTTGGGTACTCCATTAGCGGAAAACTACCTCAAAAGGAGGTTATGGGAGGAACTATTATCCAAAATTAATAAAACATTCCCAAGTTGAGCTTTATATTCCATCAATGTTGTTGGGAGACTAGTTCTTCTAAAATTGGTGTTGCACACCCTCCCCATATACTTATGCTCAAAACTCATGGCATCAACCTCAATATTATGTCAAATTCATCAAATAGAATGGTCCTTCCTTCAAGGGGGTTCCATACTAGAAAAAAAAGGGTCCTTTATTGGATGGGACAAACTTTTATAGCAAAATATAAAAGGAGGATTGGGCTTGTGTGACCCCACCACCATGGAAATAGAGATGGGAGAAAAAAAATTGTGAAGGTGGATACAATAAGACTCATATATCTAGAAATGAACATGACATCTAAAATACACCACCCACATGTCCCCGCAACATCTTATCTAAATGTGCTCTCCACTCTTTGGCTCATACATATGGACCCTAGTGAAAAACATAATTCACCTAATTTAGCAGCATTGCTTTTTGGAATCCAAAGATGACTGATGGAAGAATCTCCCTAAATTAAAAGATCAATAACTAGAAAATATGTGTATGTATATGACAGCCAAATGATCAAGAAACATAATTGATTACTATTTCAACAGAGACATAAGTTAGCATTGGAGACACTGGTTACCAGACCCTAAGTTAGAGTGAGCAGTGTGGAAATAGTTTTTGGGTAATGTCCAACAAATATTAATCTCCTAATCCTCCCATCGAAATAATATTTGAGAGAGCTCTAGTTAAAACGACTCTTTTTCCATATGTAAAGCTTATTATTGGGAAGACGACCATTAAGAAATTCCAAAAACTAAATTTTGATAAAAATTTGGCAATAAAATACATCGCCAAAATATCCTTTTTTCTATGGTTCCTTGTTCAAAATTAGATTTGAACCTAGGATAGCATCCAGAAATGAAACCATCAGGTACCTTTCATATTTCACCTCTATCTTCTCAATTTCGAAATTCTAGAACACTTATTCAATTACTACAACTTCTCGAACTTCTTTGGCTTCTATTTGAAGAATGCCACAACTTCTATGATGGTGGCCCTCTTAGTATTCCCAATGTTGTAGAATGGTGGATGAATCATACCTTCTATAATCCCATTATCAATCAAATTTCGAAGATCTCACTTGAATTTCTCCTATGGGCTATTTGGAAGGACTATAGCCATCTTATCTTCATGGATTCCTTTTTTCCCCTTAACTCTCTCTATAATTAGATACTCGGAAATATAAAAGAAACCATTATCACCCTCCCCTAGTCTCCCCATGACTGGAAAGCATATGATTAAGCATATCAACATTTTAAAAACTTGTTCCTTTCTCCTCCCCTTACCTGTCCCATACTTTTTTTCATTTTTCTGATCTTTCTATCCCTAAATCCTATTTCCCTCATCCCCTCTCCTTCCTCAAATTGAAGTTCCATAGTGCTTCAAAAGGGAATATGGGTCTAACATGTTATAGCGATGTTTTAAGAAAGCACCTTGGTCTTCCACTCTTCATATAAATATGGTACACTTGGAACCATTAAAAAAATTCTATGGAACTCAGTACACTCATTGCGAAATTGGAAATAGTGCAATATAAAAGCCTCTAAATGTTAATTGTAGAAGGGGAATCCAAAATTATTATCAATATGTTTCACAAAATCCAAAATGGAACTATTGTGCACAAAAATTACAAAAGTTGGCAGTTGGAAGAACTTTTACATAGCGTCTCCTCCCTATTCATCAACATCCTAGTCATTATTCCCTACCTTGTCTGCAGATGAAGAAATAAGGTTGTCGATATGCTAGCTAATTATGGTAGTCAGGACTCCTCGCCTAGAATTTCATCCACCCAAAATATTCTGCAGGATACTCCTCTCAATAAAATGTGTTGGAAACTCAGATAGAAAGCCTTTTCATCCCCAAAATTAGAAGGTCATGATGAGTTATTCAGACCCCTTTATTTAATCTATCACTATGTCACTTGCTTTTTCTTTTCCATTCTTTCAATTTGTGTCGATGTCCCAAAAACCCATATTTTAATATTTGTATGGTAAAGTTTGCAATCCTTGTAATTTTGATGTCTTATGCCTCTCTAAAGAGAGTGAATTTTTAGATATGACTAGATTTTACTACTAACCAACCCTCTTACAATTTTCAATACCTTAATGTAATTTTGTTTATTTAGAAAACAATACAATATTCACCCAAAACAATTATATTATTTATACAATTAATATAACTTAAAAACATCAAATTTAATAAAATAATTTACCTTAATATTTTTTCAATTTTTACAAATTTTTTGACCAATTATAATAATGTTTATATAAAATATATTAAACACACAGTCAATAATTTAAACATTTTAATTGCAAAAGTTCATAATTTATTTAATTATCATAAACTTTTCACTCTACCATGAAAATAATGTTAATCACACTATTCTACAAATTTTAAATATTTTATTTCAATAATCATCTTAATATAATTTACTCTATTAAACTTATTTAAGAAATGAATTCCCTCAAGTAAATATGCACACTTTTGCTTTGTCTTTTAGTTGTAGTTGAAATGTGTTAAATTCAAATTGCCTTCCCTTTTCTTTATTATTCATTTTTTTTAATTCATAAATTTCGTGGGAAATAAGTATTTATTCATTTTTTTCAAAACAAAATTTATTTTCTTCGTATTTCAACTTTATATATTAATTATTTCTAACTTAAGTTTAGGATTTTTTTTTTTAATTATTTGTAAAAATTTAAACAAAATTGTACGTAGAAAATTTGAATATTATGTAGTTCATTTAAATTAATGCATTGGCTCATTTCAACCCTCCTCTTGGCATGAGGATAGCTTCATATTTACTCTCCTCTAGAGCGTTAATGTTCTACCCTCGATTTATTCTAGGTACTACTTTCACCCTTGAAGACCTGCACTTTTTATAGTATCATGCATGAACATAGTCTTGTTATAACCTACCACTTTCCACTTTGGTATGCAAACTATGAACGTGCATAAAATTGTTTAGTTTAGTTAATTCAAATTTCCAACCTTTACTAATCAGTCTCCAATACCAAGACCTGCACTTGTTATAGTATCATGCATCAACATAGCCTTGTTTTCTTTTTGTCAATTTGGTAGTACATTGCTATTTTGTATTTATCTTCTTAAAGAAGGTTACAATAGATAGTTATTTTGTGACCTCAACATGTTCAGAGGAAACCAGGTCTATTGGTGACCTTAATTCATTAAAAGCCAGGCAAAATTGAAAATGTTTCATTCTTCTACTCATCCCATTAGCTAGTTCACTATTTAAACCATTTACAAAGTAACAACTTAAAACCAAAGCACTATACAAAAAAACATTATGCATATAAAAGTAAAGATTAAACTAAAATACTATCCATCTGATGAATCAATTGGAGTTCGGTCCTTTGCCGTAGAGCCTGGCATGTCTGCTTGCTGCATCTATTGAATCTGCTTCTCAATTCGTCCAATACGGTCTTCAATTCTCCCAATACGGTCCATCGCTTGATACTGAGTCACCTTGATATGTTGAATTTGAATATCAATATCCTGAAGCAATTCCAACATTTTTGGTTCTTGAGTCTCGTTGTGTGGATACAGACTCTGGATAGCCTTAGCTAGAAGACACTTCATAATCCAATATGTATGGACTGTTTGACTGAACAGTGAAAGATGACCTCTAGTATTCCGAGGATCTAAAATAAAGTCCAGAATTTTCGCTTCTGCTTCATTGTCTTCCTCATTTCTTTGATTTTCTCTTTCCCAACCGTGAATTTCCTTCTTGGCTTAAGACGAATTCCCAAGGGAGTATACTGACGAGAGATTCACTAAGACCTCTTGATTTGTCTTCCTACCTCTCTTTCTGGTCTCAGCTTCAGGTTTTATCATCTTCTGTTTCCCTTTTTCTTTAAATTGTGACACTGTTTGTCTCATTTTCCTCTTAACCATTGTGTTGAACTGTGTAATTTTGTGAATTAACTCTGGATTAACAATATAAGAGCCCCAACACTAGATCAAAACTGATGCAAATTATGGAAGCTTCAGTGTCCACTCGCAACAATTCACCGTTTTTGGCAGAGGAAGTTATTGTTTGGCAAACCGAACTATAATGCTTGAACCTAGACTAGGAAAGTATTTTACCCCAAGCTTCTCATAGCACAGGCTATCTTCCTAAATTTATGGGCATTCACATATCCTCCACATGCCTCCATAATCGTTTGATGGACGTCTTAACTCTCATATTTAATGTGCATGGTACTCTATCACCACTTGGCTTATGTTGTAGCTGGCATCATCGATCTTGGAGCACCCCGATCGGGGATCATCAACATAGTCTTATTATAACCTACCACTTTCCACTTTGGTATGCATACTATGAACATGCATATAATTCTTCACTTTAGTTAATTCAGCTTTCCAAACTTTACTAATCAATCTCCAATACCAATTTCAGTGGGTCTAAAAAAGCTATGGGAATATCATTAAGATTTATAGTGGTAGAGAAGGAATGAGGAATTTTTTTTTTTTTGGAATTTCATCTTTTTCATTAAATAGATTAAAAAGTTTCTAGAATTACCAAAAATTAACTATTTTTAAAGATAATTTAGATTTGCATGAATTTTCTAAAAATGTCTTGATTGGAAGTGTCTAAAAATATATTTTTAAAAGTGTATCGTATTGACAATTAACTATCTGAATGTATCAATTAACATGAAATAGTATTCTTAATTCCCTTAAATATTGTTACATTCATTACTATATGAATGTACCAATTAACATGAAATAGTATTCTTACTTCCCTTAAAGCTCAGTTGTTACATTCATTAGTATAACAACTCCCCCTATTTATGACCAATACAGTCTACTGCTCTTTATGACCAATAAAGTCTGTTGCTCTATGTCTTAGCTAGTTATACAACACTTAGATCAATTCAAAAACTTGTTTCACTTATGCATGTTGGCATAGGTTGTTTTTAGCTCTACATGTATAAATGTTTTCTTCCTTTTTCTCCAAACCTTTTATTTTACATATATTTTATGTTTCTTCAATATTTCTGTGTCTTCATTATTCTCTTCATCTTGTTATTTGTCTACATCTACTTGTACCTCAATTTTTCTTCATTGAAATTGTTTGTCAACCTCTGTACAATAAAAGACAATATATTCATTTTATTTCATATTCTTTTCCACTATGAGAGAGTCTTCAAGAACTATGATGGTTTCCTTGATTTCTTCTCATGAATTTTCTGCTATGGTCAATATAGTTTTTCTATAACCACTTTTATATTTATTATTCTTATGCTTTGAAATCCACTATTCAAGAAATACTAGATTAAATTCATAATCAAATTCAACTCTCATTACTAGGTTATCCTCACATGTTGTTGTTTATGTAGATGTCCCCGCAACATCTTATCTAAATGTGCTCTCCACTCTTTGGCTCATACATATGGACCCTAGAGAAAAACGTAATTCACGTAATTTAGTAGCATTGCCTTTTGGAATCCAAATATGGCTCATGGAAGAATCTCCCTAAATTACAAGATCAATAACTAGAAAATATGTGTATATATATGACAACCAAATGATCAAAAAAGGTAATTGATTACTATTTCAACTTAGACATAAGTTAGCATTGGAGACAGTGGTTACCAGACCCTAAGTTAGAGTGAGAAGTGTGGCAATAGTTTTAGTGTAATCTCCAACAAATATTAATCTCGCACTCCTCCCATTCAAATAAAATTTGAGAGAGATCTAGTTAAAAAGGTTCTTTTTCCATATGTAAAGCTTATCATTGGGAAGACTATCATTAAGAAATTCCAAAACCTAAATTTAGATAAAAATTTGGCAATAAAATACATTGCCAACATCCAAAATTTAGATCTGAATCTAGGATAACATCCAAAAATGAAACCATTAGGTACCTTTCATATTTCCCCTCTATCTTCTCAATTTTGAAATTCTAGAACACTTATTCAATTGCTACACCTTCTTCAACTTCCTTTGGCTTCGATTCAAAGAATGCCACAACTTCTCTGATCACGTCCCTCTTAGTATTCCCAATGCTATAGCACGATGGATGAATCATACCTTCTATAATCCAATTCTCAATCATATTTTGAAGATCTCACTTGACTTTCTCCTATGGGCTATTTGGAAGGACTATAACCATCTTATATTCAAGGATTGTTTTTTTCCCCTTGACTCTCTCTACAATTCCATAGTCGGAAATATAAAAGAAACCATTATCCCCATTCCCTAGTCTCCCCATGACTGGAAAGAAAATAATTAAGAATATAAACATCTTAAAAACTAGTTCCTTGCTCCTCCCCTTACCTGTTCTATACATTTGTTCATTTGTCTGATCTTTCTATCCCTAAATCATATTTCCATCATCCCCTCTCCTTCCTCAAATATGGGTCTAACATGTTATAACAGTGTTTTATAAAAGGACCTTGGTCTTCCACTCTTCATATAACTATGGTACACTTGGAACCATTAAAAAAATTCTATGGAACTCAGTACACTAATTGCGAAATTGGAAATAGTGTGATATAAAAGCCTCTAAATGTTATTTGTAGAAGGGGACTCCAAAATTATTATCAATATGACTCACAAACTCCAAAAGGCAACTATTGTGCACAAAAATTCCAAAATTTAGCAGTTGGAAGAAATTTTACATAGCATCTCCTCCCTAATCATCTACATCCTAGTCATTATTCCCTAACTTGTCTGTAGATCAAAAAATAAGGTTATTGATATGCTGGCTAATTATGGTAGTCAGGATTCCTCGCCTAGAATTTCATCCACCTAGAGTCTTCTGTAGGACACTCCTCTCAATAAAATGTGTTGAAACTCATATAGAAAGGCTTGTCATCCCCAAAATTATAAGGTCATGACGACTTATTCAGACCCCTTTATTTAATCTATCACTATGTCACTCGTTTTTTCTTCTCCATTTTTTTCAGTTTGTTTCCATGTCCCAAAAAACCCATATTTTAATATTTGTATGGTAAAGTTTACACTCCTTGGAATTTTTGTCTTATGCCTTTCTACATAGAGTAAATTTTTAGATATGACTAGATTTTACTACTAACCAACCGACTTATAATTTTCAATACCTTCATATAATTTTGTTCATTAGGAAAACAATGCAATATTCACCCAAAACAATTATATTATTTATCCAATTGATATAACTTAACAACATCAAATTTAATAAAATAATTTACTTTAGTATTTTTTTTCAATTTTTACAATTTTTACCGATTATAATAATGTTTACATAAAATATATTAAACACGCAATCAATAATTTAGACATTTTAATTACAACAATTCATCATTTATTTAATTAGCATAAACTTTTCACTCTACGATGAAAATAATATCAATCACACTATTCTTACAACTTTTAAATATTTTATTTCAATAATCATCTTAATATAATTCACTCAATTAAACTATATTAATCTTATTTAAGAAATGAATTGCCTCAAATAAATATGCATACTTTTCCTTTGTCTTTTAGTTGCAGTTGAAATGTCCTGAATTCAAATTGCCTTCCCTTTTCTTTATTATTCATTTTTTTTAATTCAGAAATTTCGTCGGAAGTAAGTGTTTCTTCATTTTTTTCAAAACAAAATTTATTTTCTTCATCCTTCAACTTTATATATTAATTATTTAGAACTTTAAGTTTAGAATTTTTTTTTTTAATTATTTGTAAAAATTTAAATAAAATTGTACGAAGAAAATTTGGAGATTACGCCTTCCCTTTTCTTTATTATTCATTTTTTTAATTCAGCAATTTCGTGGAAAATAAGTATTTATTCATTTTTTTCAAAACAAAATTTGTTTTCTTCGTCCTTCAACTTTATATATTAATTATTTAGAACTTTAAGTTTATAATTTTTTTTTTAATTATTTGTAAAAATTTAAATAAAATTGTACGTAGAAAATTGGGAGATTATGTAGCTCATTGTAATTAATGCATTGGCTCATTCCAACCCTCCTCTTGGTATGAGGATAGCTTCATATTTACTCTCCTCTAGAGCGGTAATGTTCTACTCTAAATCTATTTTGGGCACTACTTTCACCGTCGAAGACCTGCACTGGTTATAGTATCATGCATGAACATAGTCTTGTTATAACCTACCACTTTCCACTTTGGTATGCACACTATGAACGTGCATAAAACTGTTCACTTTAGTTAATTCAGCTTTCCAACCTTTACCAATGAATCTCCAATACCAAGACCTGCACTTGTTATAGTATCATGCATCAAGATAGTCTTGTTATAACCTACCACTTTCCACTTTGGTATGTACACTATGAACGTGCATAAAATTGTTCACTTTAGTTAATTCAGCTTTCCAACCTTTACCAAGCATAAAATTGTTCACTTTAGTTAATTCAGCTTTCCAACCTTTACCAATCAATCTCCAATACCAAGACCTGCACTTGTTATAGTATCATGCAAACATAGTCTTGTTATAACCTACCACTTTCCACTTTGGTATGCACACTATGAACATGCATACACTTGTTCACTTTAGTTAATTCAGCTTTCCAACCTTTACCAATCAATCTCCACTACCAATTTTAGTAGGTTTAAAAAATCTATGGGACTATCATTAATATTTATTGTAGTAGAGACGAAGTGAGGAAAATCTTTTTGGGAATTTTATCTTTTTCATTAAATATATTTACTAGCAATTGCACCTGTGGTGCAAAGGAACGCCGAAAGGAGGAGCTGTGTGAATGAGCGTTTAAGAAACAATGCTTGAGAACGACTTTCTTGAAGAATTTGATTTAAAGTTTAGATATTAAGATGAATCTTATTAGTCTTGACTAATTTTACAAATGCAATTTTTGCAAATACGTTCATGACAATGTGTAGTTTAAAGGCTTTCCCTATGGAACATATATTTTGGAATAGGGCATGTTGAATTATTTCCATGGTAAACAAGGCATAGGCACAAAATAGGTTAGGAGAGGATGTTGGTTTGTAGGTATAAAAGGAAAGGAAATAGTAATGTCAAATAAGCATATTTGTAAATGAGTTTTTGAAGTATGCTACTTGCAATTGTATATCTTGAATATTCCAAGTTTTTTTTTCAACTCATTGCTAATCATGTTTGACATGACACATGCACATGAAAGTTTGAAACATAAGCATATAAGCAAATGGAATACATTGATTGGAATTGTCAATGGTACTAAGTAAACACTAAATAGTAGATACTGAAGCCTGAAACAACAAATTAAAATTGCCTAAGATTAGTAAAGAGTGACTTGTTAGTGCATATTTGTAATATTCGAAGCGTTTTTTTTTTTTTTGAAATTATTGTTAATCATATTTGAAATGATATATGCACATCACAATTTGAAACGTAAGCATATACAGAAATAGAAAAACATTGATTGAAGTTGTAAATAGTACTAAGTAAATACTAAATAGTAGAGAGAGTATTGAAATGGCTAGTTTGACTCAAACAATTAGAAAGTAATTTATTTTATTTTTGAAAGAGCGAAGCAAATGTACTAAATGTCTTTGGGAAAATCACATTAGAATAGATTAGGTTGACCCGTGTTGAACCAGCGAGTGTGAGGCATCATTAGAATAAGATGGAAAACCTGATCAAATAACCTCTTTAAATAGAAACTATAATTCCTACTAGGTGTTTGTAAAATAATGGCTAGTTTGACTCAAATAATAAAAATCATTCTATTTTATTTAAAAAAGAGTAAACCAAATGATCAAAGCTGATAAACTTAATTTTAAATTTTAATATTTATTTTAATAAAAAGAATAATTATTAATTTAATATTAGTAAAATGTAATTTATTTTATTTTACGTTATTTGTTTGTTTATTTATTTATTGATGTATTTATTTTTTTTCTTTTCTATTTATTTATGTATTTTTTTTGTTTAAATAGTTTTTATTTTTGTTTTATATATTATATTTTTATTTGTAATTCTATCTTTATTTTATTTTGTTTGTTTTTATTTATTTCTATTTATCTATTCATATTTTGCTTTATTCATTTATTTGTATTTTTTTAAATTAATTTATTTATTTGTTTTTATATTTTTTTCTAATATTTTTTGTATGATAGCATTTAATTTTTGAAAATAAAATAAATATATAAATTCAATGTTTAATTATGATTTAGTTATTTTTAACGTTTAATTTATTCGATACTAGGATTTAGCAGAATAGGATAGACTCACAAAAAGCATTTCGAACTGAAGCCAGCAACATCTGTCCAAAGACAATAAAATCCCATGCTAATTATGGCCGATGGCACTAAAACCCCCATGTTAACGTATAGGAAAGGGAAGCAGCTATTCCAGAATATAAGATACTTTTCTTACAGCGAGTTGCAGAAATTCATCGTCAATAGCTTTAATTCCTGGGTAAACGTGTGAACTCCCCCTCACTTTCCTTGTGCATCATTAAACGTTTATCAACTGCAGATATTGGTCCTAGTCTGGCCAACAGCTACTATATGGAAAATAGTGAGCCGCTATTTAAACAATATGCAACTGTTACTTTATTAGTTGTCATAATTAATATGCTACTTAATTGATGCTATTACAACTGTTTTCAAGCAGTTATAACTAAACCACTAGCCCTTTCAACTAAGAAAGTCTGAAGTATCACAAAAATGTTGCAAATATCATGTTGGGGAATATAGAGTGGAGGGTCCAGAAATAAACTATCAGGAATATTGGGGAAAATATCGTCCAGCATAATCTTGCGGAAAATATCGTCAAGCATGAAATTGGACCTGAAAAACTTGGAACAACTTGGAAATGTTGGCGACTAAAAAACTTGGAAAAAATTTCAACACTAATCATAAGCAGTTGGGTTTTGAGCACTGCAATATTTTGCTAGAGGGACCTTGTTTAGTACATGCTTCCATATATGTTTTGCAAGAAGCTTTGGTAGGATGACTCATTCCGGAGAAACATATGACTTGTATATGATTCAAAGGGAAGGACTTTACCCCCCTCTCATGAAAATTTTGTCACGAAAGGCAACATTTTATTGTCACTTTTCAGTATTAGAACTACCTCCAGCAGTGATGAGGACTTGCATTTCAGCTCAACTCTCACTATTCCCATCTTCAAGCCAGTCAGAGTTGAAGTTGCATTGGATATAATACATTGCAGTAGTGAGCAGTGAGCACATCTTCTACGAGTCTTAGAGTATTGTGGTATTTACAGTCATAGGTTGAACATTATTTTATTCAGATTTCCATGCTTTAGTTTCTAGGATTATTAGAATCAATATTTAATATGTCCTTAAAGCAACAAAATCCCATTTCAAGAGATGAATCATCTTTGAACAACCTGTTTTCGGTACATGTTAGCTAGAACATCTTTTCCTGGTATTGTCTTCTTGTGCAAGCTTTGTTAGACACCGCAAAATTTTCTTGGGATTTTTGTTTGGGATTTTAAAAAATGCTTCTGCATCATGTCTACACTGACCTCTTACCTAGGCTGCTACATGACCTAGCAGTGATGGGAGAATAGTTGGAAAGGTTCTCATTCTGAAATAAAGCAAAGAAAATCCCAATTGATGCGATAGATAATAGCCATGCTAATTGTAGATCTAGCTATGATAGTGGACACATCCCAGTAAATCTAAATCTAGATAGAGATGTGTTTCAAATTAAGATAAATTAGTGAACCATTGGTGTCGTCTCTGGAAACATGCTATGTACAGCAGATGTTATGTTATAGCTGGACAAACATAGCATAACAGCCTGTTTGTGAGATTTATGATGAAATAGTTGTACTGGTGCAGCTGATATTCTGAAATTACCAGAAAATAATAATAGTAATAATTGAGTCATAATCCAATAAAAATGTCAAGAAATGGGAACAGATGGAGCATACATAGATGAAATAATTAATGGTCTCATAACAGGAAGAAAATTTGTAAAGGTTCCATTGAAAGAAAGAGTGAGTCATAATCCAAGGGATATGGGTACAGCCATGGATATGGGTGAAGGTCCAGCAGCTGCATTGGTGGAGAAACTGACAACACATGAAGCTGAAACGGCAAGAGACAGAACATCTGATGGAACCCAACAGTTAGAAATATGATAATGTATATTAGAATGAAAAAGTGACCATGAATAATGGAAGATGTTTTTTAGATAGAAAACAAGCAAGCAAATAGAAAATCAATAAATTGAATTTTCAGATTAATCTCTTGTCACCAAAAGGGGCAAGTTCACTAACCAGGTTTCTCTTGTTTCTGCATTCTTGAATTAGTCTTGGCGATTCTCTCCTGCTTCTGTGGCAATAATTTGCTTGAACCATTATCATTTCCTCGCATACTTTCTACCTGACTTTCTTCCTCAATGCTTTCCACCTTTATATGTTGTTCAACAACACTTTCCTCACCGAGGTCTCCCTTACAAGAGCTCTTCTCCCTTTCTTTGTACTCCGCACCATCTTCCCTTTTCTCCTAATCTCTTACTTCATCTACTGATATAGATTTTCCTTCAAATGCACTGCTGACTCCCATTTGTTTAAATCACAAAGCAGAATTTAGACAAAATAATTCAGCAATGGCATGCATTGTTACCTAAAGTGTCTGCAATAAACTTCTATACAGTAATATACTTCATCCTTGTTGTAGGCAGTTTATCCCATATTTCAAAAAGGAGCTGTGTGAATGAGGGTTTAAGAAAGACTGCTTGAAAACCACTTTTTTGAAGAATTTGATTAAAATTATAGATATTAAGATGAATCTTATTAGTATTGACTAATTTTTTTAAATATTTAAATTTGTAATAATTTTATGTAATTTTTATAAATTTAAATATTTCTTTTATAATGTGTGAAAAAGGGACCAAGAAAAAAAAAATAAAGCAACTACTTGGTTTCGCCAAGAATTATATGATCCAAAAGAGAAGCAATGGAGGAAACACGCTAACAATCAGCTTTACAGAACCCTATATCTATAACTTGTCAATTTGAATGAACACTCAAAAGAAGAAGTAATAACTGCAAGGCCTTTTTAATAGAAGATCTAAACCCTATAAGCATTTCATGAATGCTTGCAAAACATTTGCAAAGCTAAAGCAAAGACAACAATAATGTGTAAAGTGAGCCCACCATTATTATATTTAATTTTTCGAAAGAGAAGGCAAATCCCTATAAGCCAACAGGTAGCATTAATAATCTATATTGCACACAGCTTCAGGGCCACAGAAAAGCTCTAAATTCACACAGTACTGGGTTATCTAACTAAAAGAGGATAATCAAGGTCATTACTAAAAAGTAAGAAAATCTTTTGTAAAAACCCCTCCGTCAATATTAAAATTAAAATTTCAAAAAGTGAGGAGGCCTTTAGTTCTGCAGCTATTATTGTTAATGAGCTGAAGCAGACTGAACCTGAATTAATGACGAGATACAAAACAAATCTAGATGAATATAATTCATATCCATCAATTCATACTGAAAAAAAGTGTACAGACAAAAATACTATGCATGTATTGTGCATCGCCAATATAGGGCGATCCTGCCGATCTCGACTGCACGTCACGAAAAACGAATTTTTAACAAGGAATTGCATTTAAAATTCTATAAAGGACAATTCCAGATTCAAAATATGATTTTCCAGGTAAACTGCAACCTCCTTGCTCGGATTCTAGCCCAGGGTTTGAACCTATCGGGTGTACAAGGTGAAATCCTATTTGGCAACATCAAAAGACGTGTGCTGATAAAATAGCCCAGATATAAATGCAAGCAATGGACGTGGAAGAAAAATATTTCCTAATTACTGTAGTTTCTCACCAGCGTGTGCAGACTGTTCAGATGCTAAATAAAAAACATGAAAACCAACGTTTACAACAAGGCTTATTCAAAAGTCATGAAAAAATACAAAAAATAATCAAAACACATAATACACAGTCGGAACCAAAGTTCCAGGTTCAAAACCCTCGGTTCTATTTAAGCATTTCTCCAATCACCAAATATTCAGCCAAACGACTTGATTTAGACATAAATTGAATGATAAAACCCTCGCTGACCATGTAAAAAAAAATCAAGATCAAGCAGAGAAAATTTAAGAGCGTTTTAGAAGAAGCAGCAAATTTAAGAGGAGATGGCTCAGAAATGGTTCTGGATTTGTTTTGTGGCTCACAATTGCGCAGGGAAGCAAACACATATAATATTGAAGTTGAATCAACGACTTGGATCATGCGGCTCAGATCCAATGGTCTTGTGGCATCACAAAATAAATGGAACTTATGAGAGATAATGCCCCCACAAAATGGTTTGGTTTAAACCATTATTTACAAAATATATGGTTATGATGCATTACGGCATCACTCAATCTTTTCTCAAGAAACTGTTATAAGTGCTTCCGTAAGCAGTTTTTGGTTTTCAAAACCATGGGTGATTTTGTCAAAAGGGTGTAACCGTGGGACCCAAAATACACCATTCGTTCTTTTAAATTTCTAATATTAACAAAAATATTTATAATATTTACTGATGCATGAAGGGCAAAGGGGGCCCTGAAAATGGGCTCTGCAATTACATAGGAGTTAGGCAGAGGACATGGGGCAAATGGGTTGCTGAAATTCGTGAACCCAACAGAGGTGCTCGCCTCTGGCTCAGCACCTTCGCCACTGCAGAGGAGGCTGTTATTGCCTAGGATAAAGTTGCCAGAGTGCTCTATGGTTCCTGCGCTTGTCTCAATCTGCCTGAAACGAGATTGAATTGTGAAAATGGCCCCAAAAATGAGGCCAATCTTGGAAGCTTTAATGCCATAGCCGCTAGTACCAATTGCTACATCGATGCTCCTAAGCGAACTTTTCAGCTTTCTTCTTCAGCAACCAAGTGCCGACGTGCTCACCATAATCATCCTTCAAAGGTTTTTTTTGATAGGAATGTTGTTAGAGAGAGCTTCAAAGATCAAGATCAAAATATTAGGAACAACAATGAGCAGTTACAACATTTTTCTGATTCTGTTAATTCTGGGTCTCTTGATTCTGTGTCTGCAAGCGTTATCATGGTGATCTAAGGCGAGATAAGAAAGTTCACAAAAAAGAAGACATTCTTGAACGGGCACTCCTTGTTGTGAACAGTAAGACTAAGGTTGATGTACTTTGGCAAGATGGCACAACATCCTTTGGGATAGATTCCAAGGTTTTGTTTCATGTGAATAATCTTGGTGAGCATGATTTCTGGCCTGAACAATATGTGTTGGAGAAGGGCTTAGATGAGGATGGAGAATATCTGGAATCAAAGAGTGTAGCAGTTGTGAAAAGTGTCAATTCAAAAAAGTGCATAGTTATAGTGAGGTGGCTGAAACCTATGTTGCAGCCGGAAGACCCTAGAGAGTTTGACAAAGAAGAGGTGGTAAGTGTGCATCAGCTAATTGAGCACCCAGATTATAATTATTGTATTGGGGACATTGTTATTCGACTGCCCTCTGTTGCAGAGCTACCAGAAGTGTGTGGTGTTGTTGAATCAGTTAATCATAAGGTGTGTCAAAGCATCTCACAACTTGAGAATTGTATGAAAACAGAAGACCCTAGAGAGTTTGAAAAAGAAGAAGTGGTAAGTGTATATCAGCTAATTGAGCACCCAGATTATAATTATTATATTGGGGACATTGTTATTCGACTGCACTCTGTTGGAGAGCTACCAGAAGTGTGTGGTGTTGTTGAATCATCAGTTGATCATAAGGTGTGTCAAAGCATCTCACAACTTGAGAATTGTGAAATGGAGCCAAAACCTGATAAAAAAAATATTTCACACCAACCAGTTTATAGATTCGCCCATTTAAATGTAAAATTGTCTTTCTGAATGCGAAGGTACAGAAGAGAAGTACCTTTACATTACATCAGCCAATTGATCACACACAGACAGCTTTAATATATGCATATTTCAAACCAAACGGTTTATGAATTCGCCCTTTCCAGGGATGTGTAAAATTGTCTTTCTCACGTTTTCTCACGTTTCTGGAAAATCCATATAAACATGCCTAGTGTCTTCGCGATTTTGACATATTTCCATGCCTCGCCTCTTCCCCATTTGATTTTCAGAAATTTCGATGGCCCTTCTCTTCATGATTTGATTTTGACATGTTTCCATGGCCTTTCTATTCACATCTCTGCACATCTGTTATTGAATTCTCAGCTGTCGGAATGGTTGTCAAGTCCACCTGTACATCCTAAGAATTAGAAGAGTGAATAGAAACCCATCTGTAAGGGGCATTTGGTCTCACCAGAGAGCACCAATTACTCATCATGAAAACTCTATAGAAAAAGACACAAACTGAATTGGAATCAAAATGTCTAAATGAGATGATCTATTTAGGCTTAATACAACTCACAGGCTGGTAACAATAACTACGAAACCTTAATGAAATGTCAAAGTAAAAATAATTTACACTTCATTGTTTTTCAGCAACAGAAATACCAACAAAATGGATAAAAAAACAGATCTCCTGTTTAGTGGATAGATCAAATTTCATAAGACAAACCTCTTGTTCCTCCTTGATGCCAATCTTATTTGAATCTCTAATGCCATTGACCTCATCAACAGATTTAGGAGAAGCCTGCAAATGAAATGTACAAAGAAATGGATCTTTCATGAGTCCATCTAATGGAGTACTTTGAATTTTCCTCTGACATGGAAATCTAAACATGTAAAACTCAGAAGTCACTACCCCAAAGATTTACAGCTCTAGTGGAATGTAGTCATATATGAATTAAATATATCTCTTAGTTTTTAATACAAATAAAGTATAGTCAGTTTTAATGAAATGAAGGTTTTAAATAGCTTACCATCAGATCAATTTCAAAGTTGCCAGGGTAAACACTTCTAGCTGGAGGATATTGTTGTATCCTGTAGAGAGCACATGTCAGATCATTAAACAATCACATATGCACATTACATATGCTGGTTCATCTAGGGAATGCACTGTCAAGCTTCACAAATTAAGAAACACCTCAGTAAATGCACATCCAAGATCCCCAAAACAACCTTGCCTCAAATTAAATGACTATTTATCATAATAACAGCAAGAAAAGGCATATATGTACTAAACTACCATAGCATCAATGAAGCACAAACAGTCAAGTAAGAATAAAACAAGGCTATTCATTAACGCAAAGCTTTACATAGCATACGTACAATGTCCAAAATTCAAATGTCAATTATAATAAAAACATAAGTATCAATATGCTTCACATATTTATAGCATAAGAAACATAATCGAGCATTTCTTTTCTTCTCTCTATCTCCCCTTTAAACAGCTTATTCCCATGCCAAATTTATATCCATACCTGGAAGAATGGCGGTGTTTTGGGTACATTATGGTTAAGCTTTAGGGTCAGAAGAGAGGAATACTAAAGAAAAATTTAAGAATTTCTTCGTTGGAAAAATCCTCTAGTTTTGAGAAAAAATTCCAGGAATCAAAGCTTCCATGAAAACACCCAAGTAAAGAAAACTTGTAGGAGGTCATGGTATGAGTATATTATGTCCTAGTGACCACCTGTATGATCTCGGAAAATTCATAGTAGTGCATCCGCAGTTTCCTCGAGCATGGGTGCCTTATGATCCATTCTGAATTCAAAACAATCTTCCGGAAACAGCAATGTAGTACAGACTAAGATCAGCTTTTGTAGGGGTCCTTGTGATTCCTTTTGGCCCCAAATGACCAGATTGATGTTGTTGCCAAGCAAACCTTACTGAAATAATCTTATTGGGCTCCTTTATTTATTGAAATTGCAGCTGGAGCTTTCTCAGCTCCTCTTGAACTTGTTATTATGTTAGCACAAATCAATTTTGTGATACAGTAAGGTGGAAAATAACTAACATGTTCTGTGTGTAGAAATCATGTAATTCACTGAAATGAGTGGTCAGGGTTAATCCTTGAGTGCTTTGATAACCCTTTCTATCACTAGGGATTTTCCATCAACCTCTAGCCTCAACTTTCTCATCATTTTATGCTCTTCTCTTATGAATCTGAGAATCTGCTTGTGTTTTATGTTTGTTGCTCTATGCTTTGTAATTGTTGCAGAGTGATTTCTCCAATCCAATACAATCTTCTTCCAGTTTTTCCATTGGCTACAAAGAAATTCAATTCTGGTGATCCTGGAAGAGGTTAGACACTAAGCCCATGACTAGAGGAGGTGTACTAAAGACAGGTTCACCCCAAGAAATTGTCTCACTAAAGATAGGTTCACCCTAAGAAATTGTCTAAGCATCGGTATTCAGATTTGGCCATTGTATGTATATCAGTGTGGACAACTTCGACGTGTTTTAAATTGGCAAAGTGGCATTCTGGTGTAGACATGCTAATATTCCTAGATGCACTGTGACGGCAGTGCAATATGTTCGAACTTCATTCAGTTAGAAAATTCAGTTGCGCTATGCTTGTCATGCTACTTTCGTAAGCTAATCCTTGCCATAAACACGCAAACCAAACAATGCAGGTGTGTTGGTGCAAATGGACAGCTCATCATCAGGTGTGCTGGTGCTAATGGACGGACAACTCATCGTCATGTGAAAGCCCAACAGCCACAATGGATCATCTTCTCTCTGTCTCTTCCTCTTCACAAAATTTGTAAAGATATTTAATTTAAAATGAATCACTTTATACACTTATATTGCTAGTAGATTATTTAATTTTAATATACCGCCATAACTTGAGTGTAAATGGGCTGGTCGTTAGTTGGTTGGTAGTGTGTAGATGGATTAATATTTGTTGTAAAGATTCATGTTGTTCATGTCTCACTAAATATTATATTCCGTTTAATGAAATTCGGAGTTGAGTTTGCTGCCCAGTTTTTCTTTGAGAAGATACTTCTTATATTATAAAAATAACTATACATACAATATGTGCAAAAATATACAAGGGATCAAGTAGTGCAGTAGATCATCTCTGCTTTATTGAGAAAAAGGCTGCAATAAGGTCAGATAAGATAAGACATCTAATGAACGACGAAAAACAAGTGACCTTTGGCAAAAAATTGGGCACGTCCATTGTTTGAATACATCCTTTGAAAGAAGAGATGCAGCAAATTGCAATTAAGACCTTCAAATACAAACTTACAAGGCAATTTTCATTGCATTGTTTTTGGCCTCTAGCTCCTTAGTGGCATTTTGTGCAATAATATCGATGTGCATATGAGCGCTGTTATGAGCACTTCAATGACTTGTTCAATCTAGTCCTCTCACAGGACATTAACCCATCTTTGTGGACCTCGTAAACTTCTAATAGCATCTCTTCCGTGGGTTTCTCACTAGTTCTGGGAATAAAGGAGGTCAGAGTGAGGTTGTCAAGCTTGTCAGCAGCCAAAACCTGTGGCGGAATTCCCCCCAAACTGTTGGGCCCTCTAATGGATGTGCTGTCATAAGCTAAAAGTCTAAACCATTAAGTTTTAACAAGTTCAGAAAAACTTAGTAAATAGAACCCATCCAACAACAAGTTCACGACAATCCAAATGACTATTTATCAAGATAACAAGAATAATAAGCAAACATCTACTAAGTGACCATAGCATAAATGAAACATAGAAAGTCAACTGAGTACAAAACAGAGCTATTTAATAACCAGTGGCCCAAAGCTTTACAGAGCATATGTACAATGTTCAAATGACAATAATAACAACATAACTATGAAAAATGCTTCACATATTTATAACAGGAGAAATCCAACATAGAGTTTGTTTTTGTACACTCTAAATCAGGTCACCAAAAAACCTGACAATACCCTCTGACATTACATTTACTCTTTCATTGTGACAGATAACTCCAACAGTGAGCCCACATCTTCATCCCCTTCGACACCCAGGGTCATCAAATAAGGCCTTGACATCCTCTCTCTATTGCTCGGCACAGAGATCTCTTGTCTCTAGCATTCTGATTGTATCACTGTATCTACAGTATATCTTATATCCTTTCACTAGTGTTAGCTTATTGCTTCTTAGCCAGGCATTTAATTCTTTATCATTTTTCTTTCAGCATTGACCTCTGAGTTGCTTTAGCCTTTTCCCAATTTGATTTTCACAAATTTCGATGGCCCTTCTCTTCATGATTTGATTTTGACATGTTTCCATGGCCTTTCTATTCACGATTTGATTTTGACAAATTTCGATGGCCATTCTCTTCACGATTTGATTTTGCCTCAATTCTTGTACATAATCTCTACATAATCGCATATGAAGGTAAATGCAAACTGAGATCCAATTAGCAGAGCATATTTATCTGAATGAAAAGCCCGCACAGTGCATTTACCTACCCACTCCAAGAATCATTTCTACATCCACTGAAACAGAGCCGCTGGAATCTTCCATTACTCACACAATTTCTCTGCCCCTCCACACAGAAATTCATCTCCACAAATGGAATCCAACTAAAATTCCCAATCCCAATTCCAATCCCAATCCCAATCTCAATGAAGCAACAACAACAGCTGAGTTCAGTTGCAGAACAGACCGTCGTACCTACCACATGCAACAACAGTTTGGTCGACCAACCACACCACCAAGAATAAGAAAACGAAATAAAATATAAGGAGCTAAAGCAATTATTTACCCCAACAATGCCCTACCCTAGGGTTCCTCTCTTGGATTCCCTTATGGAAGAAGTCGCACCCCGTGCCTCCACAGGCAGACGTGCCTCCACAGGCAGACTTTAATTGTAGCTTTTATTGTTTCAGGAAAAAGCCAGACTTTCCTTCTTGCCAATAGAGAACACTGGAGATGAGTGCACTTCTTCAGTTTGAAGGAAATTGGGAAGGTCATTCCAGCAAAACCATTCCAGCATTGCCAGGCAAGTATATTTATATAAAATACTCGATACCCCATCTGGACTCCGCGAAACAGCTTTTCTTCCCAAACATTACAGCGAAGGTAGGCCAGAACATATCACGGCATTCATTTATGTTCGATGTGGTCATTTTAAACCCCCGGTTGCCTCTTCCCAGCGGTCGTGTTCTAACCAGAGCACACCGGGAAACCAATGTTCGAGGAAGCTGCTGATAACTGGTTGAAATCTGGCTGAAAACTGAATCTTACTTGGCACCTCTAAAAATATACATAGATCCTGCGGGCAAGGGACAGAAGGGCGGCTACAGAGCAAAGACGTCGCAGGGTTCAAGTCGTTGTTCAGTTGCGTGTCTGACACACAAAAGTTTGAAACTGTGAGCTGGTAAGAGGAGGAGGTGCCAAATGTCAGATTTTCACTGGCTGGAAGGGCGATGAGAAAGCCCTCTCATTGGCTGGAGTGAACAGTGACATTCAGCCAAAGCCAGCAAAGGGAATGCCTTTCAGCGTAAATAGATCAAAAAGTTTCTAGAATTACTAAAAATTAACTATTTCTAAATATAATTTAGATTTGCATGAATTTTCTAAAAATGTCTTGATTGGCAGTGTCTACAAATATATTTTTAAATGTGATTTATATTGACAATTAACTACTTGAATATACCAATTAACATGAAATAGTATTCTTACTTCCTCTAAATCTTTATTGTTACATTCATTAGTATAAAAACTCGCCCTATTTATGATCAATACAGTGTGCTGCTCTTTATGAGCAATAAAGTCTGCTGCTCTAAGTCTTAGCTAGGCTTACAACACTTATATCAATTCAAAAACTTGTTTCACTTATGCATGTTGGCATAGGTTTTTCTTAGCTCTACATGCATTAATGTTTGCTTCCTTTTTCTCCAAACCTTATACACTACATATATTTTATGTTTCTTCAATATTTCCTTGTCTTCATTGTTCTCTTCATCTTGTTATTTTTCTACATCTGCTTGTACCTCAATTTTTCTTCCTTGAATTTTTTTTCAACCTCTATACAATAAAAGAAAATATATTCATTTTATTTCATATTATGTTCCACTATTAGATAGTTTTCAAGAACTTTAATGGTTTCCTCGGTTTCTTATGAACTTTCTGCTATGGTCAATATAGTTTTTTATAACCAATTTCATATTTATTATTCTTAGGCTTTGAAAGCCACTCTTCAAGAAATACTAAATTAAATTCGTAATCAAATTCAACTCTCATTACTAGGTCATCCTCACACGTTGTTGTTTATGTAAAGGAAGATTTGATTTTATCCTAAACATGTGCGTTGTGGTTATTTTAGCACAAACACTAGGAGTTATTGACCCATATTCTTGGCCTTGACAAGGCTACAGTATCACAAACAATATGCCAATTAAGACAACAATCCAATTCCAATACAAAACATAGCTTCTAGTAGGTTTGGCTTATGTGAATACCATAGCTACTCATAAGTTGTGGGCAGGTGTTGAACTTGCTTTGGAGATATAATGCTCCAAATCACGAAATCTCCCTCCTTATAGTCATTTTATGTCCTACACGCATTCACAGACAAAGAAGACAACAAGTTCTACCACAGAAGACCAATTAGCTCACATAACCAACCTAATATATATTAAATCTAATATAAAAATATGAATGAAATGAATCAAATCATTCACGAACATCAAAATGACAATAGTACATGAAGTATACCATTTATATTCTCGTCTATGAATTCTAACAGAATCTCGTCCTCTTTCTTGAGAAAATTACCAATGAAAAGAGAAACACTCCTTTTTGGTATAAAATAAGAAAAATAACCTTAGAAAATAGATCTAAGATAACTCGTTATAGCTCCAGAGTTATGACTCTCTAACTTTGACTAGCCTAACCCTAGAAGATATAACAATATATATAGATGTAGAGGCAAGCCCAGGGGGATGAATGTAGATGCTGAGGGTGACAAAGCGTTAAGGTATAATCTAAATAATATATTATTATCCAAATCATACACAAGTGGGTCAATTTGATCTCCTTGGCAAAGTAAGCCTCTAGAAACCTTTTTCTGAATTATGAGATTTTTCTCAAATGTTGTCAATGATGAAATAATCATTATCTCATAATTATAATTTTTTTGCAAAATAATTATGACAATTTTCTCAATTATATAATTTGACCCTTTTAACATGGATGAACCCCCAAATAAGTAAACATAGATGTGAAAAGGGGATGAAATCTAGGAAACAACTGACCTAATTTGAACATAGATTTTGCTCACTATAATGGAGTGAAAAATAGGCTTATAACAGATTCCCCATAATTTAGGAGGTCAAAAGATAAAATGATGGATGGAATGCATTACAAGAAAGATTGATTATAAAAATGGGAGGAAGGAAACAAGGAAAATAAGTTGGATGTAATGAAGACTGAAGTTGTAGTCCCATTTGTACCAATAACCATCCCTGAGGTAAGTCTCCCCATGCTCGGTCATAAAGATAAACTAAATATGGCCGCTAAAACATACATTCTGAATCCATATCATGAAATGCTAAGACGTGACCATAAACTACACAGTGGATCCATGTGACCAATCAGAAATATCATAGCCGCCAGTGAATATAGCATGGATCCTTGTCATAGTGTACATCACTACGACTAGTGACACATAACATAAAAGAAGTAGTCCCAGAGTATTCGAAAAAGCACATGAATGATACATAACTCCATTGCAACATAGAAATGGTGTCATGTAAGAGTGATATGTCCCTAACTGAGGGCCTTCAACATAAACCTTATGGTAAGGATCTACGACATGCAAATAGGTGAGTTCGTGTTGAGCATGGAAGAAACCATCTGATTACATGTCAATTAAATGTACCATTAACAGTCGTGATGAGACCCAAAAATGAAGAAAATGGTCCCCAAGGTACCTAATATAATCCACTAATTTTGAATAGATGATCTAAAGTCAAACAATGGAAGACTCAACCGATCAATAAGCAATTATGTAAACCCGCTATTGATTACAAGGATGCCTACCACTGACATTTGTAATCTCTAAGGTACTACTGGTTCCTAGATCAAGCTCCTACATAGTGTGTTGAATTCAATAGGAGAATATTTTTCCATGGAGGGCCTTGATGTATCCCTCATCAATCGACATGGAACAGACCAAGATGATGTATTGAATGGATGAAGTCATGAAGCAATGAAATACAACTAACACAAGAATGGTAGACTCAAAAAGTTCAACATGCAACTACAGATTTCCAACATGGGGTGAGACTTCCCTTGGACATATAATGGAATGACAAAAAAGTGACTTGGCAACATTACTAATGAGTACCATGGGATATCATGAAACAATGCAATAGGCATTGAATCATGCTCCATAGTGTCTAGAAGAGTAACTAGTCAGAGCTGTAGATAGACTCACATGTATGGTATTACTCCTAGGAAAGCTAAGACCCAACTATAAGATAATGATTCAGACAGGTTCCATGTTAGAGGGGGACATGAAGAACGCTACCATTTGGATGAAAAACATAACTAAATTTTCCATTCCCATTTTCTCTTATTATTCCACTTCATGGTTTAATGAGCACAAAAGAGAAGAAAATTTTGCTCAATAAGTGCGTTTTTGTGTAAATTTTATTGAGGTTGAAAAGGAAATAAAATTACACGCATACCCTTCTCATGGTTTAACGATTTTTGAAAATGGAAAAGAATTTTCTCGTCAGATTTCAGTTAAACTAACTAATAGAAAAGGCCAGAAATAACTAAAAATTTTCGTATAGGTCTTATGAGCATGAAAATACAACAAAATAATCTTGGGATTTTTATAAGTTGGACATGTCAATAAAAAAATGGGAAAATTTGACTTGGTGTTTTCATTGATTAATGAGGATGAAAACAAGGCTAAAAGGATATAAATGTCATTCAAGGTTTAGTGAGCATAGGAAGGGCACCAGGGAAGATTTTCCCAGAGGAAAGGGTGATATAACGGTAGAAACTAGTTCTGGTTTGATGGAACAAATAAAATCCTAAAGATGCAAATAGGCTGGCAAAGAAGACCAATCATTATAGTGGTTCCTCCAAGAAAGGGTAAAACACAAAGTGAAATCAAATGGTAAGACAATAAAATGGTGACAACACTAGAAAAGTAAACCCAAGGCTCATAGGGTAATAAAATGTGACAATCACAGGGAATTGAGTGTGTAAGCCTCCTAGGGTAAGGTTAGAAAGTGATGAAGAAGACTAGAATGAGGCTCAGATTATAATTCATGGTGGGTCAAAAGGAAGAATTCTAAAATGAGGAAAAAATCGATACTGCATGGACACCAGAAGGTAAAAATGCTTCTAATCTAAGGAATCCATGATCAGGTAGGATCTACCACCAAGTTATAACATGAATAAACGAGAAAGGCTAAAATCACAACCTAATGGGGTTAGATGTAGGGCACAATGAAAGTGGTAATGACGATCAATAGTCCAATGAAGAGGGCAATATGTGACCTTCCCTTACATGCCAATTCAAGAGAAACACACTTTAAGTCCAATGAATGTGGAAAGAAAAATTCCACCTCATCCTATAAAAACCATTTACAAATACTAGAGCCATGGTTAAATCACATAATGGAAGAAATAAAACATGGAATAGGTAAAGACAAGACAATATATATTTTATGTTTTGAATTTTATATCTTTCGAATTTTTTGTATTTCTCGCATTATTATGTACTATAAAATATCTTTCATTACAGAAAAACCCAAAGAGATAAAAATATCAAACCCACTCCTACGTTGGAAACTCAATTTAATATGCCCACATAAAGGTGTGCCCACTACAAGTCACAGTCAAAGGATTCCCATAAACGAACTCATGGAGGAGTGGAGGTACCATATGGCACACCATAATGGGGCCATTACATAAAAATATGAACTACCAGTTCCTCAAGGTTCATGAGGCTAGGGATCACCTACAACCATAGCTCTATCAGGAATGACCAGAGGACATACAATGTGAGTGGTATTATGAGATAGTGTAGCTCCTTGATAAGGAATATCAAGATATAAAGGGGGGACAAAACACCTTGTGGATAGGTGGATATGATTTGGAAAATTCATTGAAAATTTCAATGTTAGAAACAAAAAAATTTACTGAGTCTATGGGTATCGCTTTTAAGGAGGGCCAATTATATTCCCCCTAGGTCGATTCAATATTTTTTTCTCCAATCTCTACCTTTTCCAAATTAGAGAGACTGGAGGCATGAAGAGGCAGAGTATCCCTATGAATATGAGTAGATGAATCCATGACCTCCAAGATTACTTGTCAAGAAAAATACTTGTCACCAAGGGGGTGACGTGGAAGAGGTAGAGTGATAGACCATGTGGGAAAAGGACCTTGGGAATATTCTATATTAGGATGGATTTTCTTACTAGTGTTAAGAGATATTTACAGTATTTTTGATGAGGAAATCGCTTCCTATAAAGTTAGCGTATGCTCACCATCTGGATCTACATCTATAGAAGAAGGATTTTCCAACTGCTTCCCTTCAAACTTAGGAATTTCATATGGTAGCTTGTAATGCCTAGATGGCCACCGAGGATCATGATAGATGCGATAATTGCTCAATTTATCCAAATCGGGTAAATAAAGGGCAGTGAAAAAAGGAATTGATATTTACATATGGTGTTGCGTGGACATTGTACATATGGTTTTGTGGGTATGATTGTACATGTGGTGATGTATGCATGTGGTGTTGTCTACATGTGTTATTATCTACATGTTGTACACGTGGTGTGGTGTACATGTGGAATTTTGGACACATTGTGCAGGTGGTGTTGTGTACATGTGATGTTGCACACATTTTTTGTAGGTGGTACTATGTACATGTTGTATATATGTTACTGGTGTACATGTGGTATTGTGTGCATGTTGTACATGCCTTGTTGCGAGCATGCAGTACTATGTATCTGCATTAGGTAATTTTGGTATTTTGACATGTGTATTCATTGTGGTGTACTCTATGTATGTATAAGTACTGCGTTGTAAACTGGATGTAGGCATATGTGTTTTGTTTTGCACCGGGTGTAGGTGTATGTGTTGTATTGTGTGTCAGGTGCTAGTGCATGTATTGTATGGTGTTGTATATCATCTATAGCTATATGAATGTTGTGATGTATGTTGGTTGTGTGTTATATTCTTTCCACAACTAGTCGTATGCATGGGGGGTCAAAGGGGGGGTGAAATCCCTCCCTATTCATTGCATCAAGCGTAACAGGTGGGTCACAAGGGTGCGCAACTCCCCCTTTCGGGGGGTTTGCAAGGGGGCGGTAGCCCCCTTGCACAGGGTCTGGGACAATGCCTTGGGAAATTTTTTTGGACCCTATAATAGGTAGGAGAAACTACCTATGGTTTTTTGCATGGGTTTTACACATGGTTTTGGGCATGATTCTTTTCTTTCCATGGTATTTTCTAGATCCGATCTAGGGAAATATGGTTATGTTCTAAGCTAAGGTTAATGGGTTGAATTTTATGAATTATTTGGCATGGATATATATGTATTGTATCATTTAAAGGAACATAATGAGAAATCAATATAATAATCCATATAATAATCCTAGTTGTGGGATCCAGCAGAAAATATTTTTGTACATTTGTTTTATTTTTTATGTTGTCACCATTATTTAATTTTTGTTATAAGAATTCATTTGCAGGTAGTTACAATATAGGGTTAAAACCTACATTTAAGATCATATTTATGTCATTTTCAAGGGGACACCTTTTTTACTAAGGGGTTTTTCTAAGGCATGTGGTAGACAATGTTCAGTGTGAGATCTGTGAGATCGATTCTTGTGATGAAAGAATATGGCAAGCACTGCAAATATAGAGATCAAGAAATTTAATGGTCAGAGATTTGATTTCTGAAATATTAAGTTGGAGGACTTGCTGGTGGATAAATATCAGTGGATTGTGGTAGACCTGGGTACTAAACCATTGGAAATGACAAATGAAGACTGGGAGAAGTTGGATCAGAAAGAAAAGAGCACAATACAATTGTGTATCTCATATTCTGTATTGTTGAATGTGTCATAGAAAGTTATGGTGAAGGATTTGTGGGACAAGTTGGGGACTTTATACCAATCTAAGTCTATGGTGAATAAAATGATCCTATAGAAAAATTTGTATAACCTGAGGATGAATTATGGAGACTCAATGACAGAGCATCTGAACACCTTTAATACTATGGTAACCCATTTTTTTTCTATTTATATTAACATTTTAGATCAAGATAAGCGCATGAGTTTTTTGTGTTCTCTAACGTATTCATGGCATATTCTGGTTGTTGAAATATGTATCAATACAACTACGCTGAAGATTAATGAAATACTATCATCCTTATTATCGAAGGATATGAGAGGGAAAATATGGAGGGCCAAAATGGATATTCCTTGTCTATACAAGGATGGTCCCATAATAGAAAAAAAATTAAAAAATTAAAAAATTCCTCCAGTGGGAGATATAAATCTAGAGGGAGATCTAAATCTCCAAGAAAACCTGTAAAGGTGTGTGGGAAATGAAGAAAGGAATGGCACTTCAAAAAGGATTGTACATCTAACTATCCTGAGAAAGGAAAGGGATCTGATGATGCTCCTTCTGCAAAGGTGAAAACGACCTCAGATGAAGGTGGGCATGTATACTTAGCTTCTTCTTCAAGTACACATGTAGATGATGAGGCATGTTGACTAAATAAGGTGCACCCTTTCACTTCACTCCCCATAGGGTATGGTTCTATGAGTATGAGAATTTTGATGGTGGTGATATATTCTTAGGGGATGGTATGAAGGCAAGAAACATCAAACGCGGAAAATTGAAGATAAAGTTGCAAGGTGGAAGTATTAGAACACTTCCTGGTGTAAAAATACTTCCACTTCAAGATGAGAAATATGGATGATGTAGGTGTAAAAATAGTGTGTGAGATACATACTTACAATATGGTTCTGGGAGTAATATTATTGATGTAGGGAGTTCGGATTGGAACTCTGTACAAGATTTTGGGTAGCACTATTATTGGTGGGTGCAACAGTTTTGTGGTTCCTCAATGTGGACTTGAAAACCTTTTGGTCTCTATAGAAAAGACAATGTCGTGGCATCAAAGGCTTGGACATATTGGAGAGAATGGCCTTCAAATAGTACATGTTATTGGTATGGTAGAAAAAAAAGTATAATTTCTCTGTGGATTTCAATTTTTGTGAACATTTTGTATATGAGAAGCATAATCAGGTGAGTTTTCCCTCTTGTGCTAAGAGGGCGAAAGGGATATTAGAGTTTGTGCACAGTGATGTGTTTGGACCTCTGTGGTTCAATCACTGGGTGATTCTCTGTACTATATGTCATTTATAGATGAATTATCAAGGAATACATGGATATATTTCCTCAGGAAGAAAACTAAAGCCTTTGACAGTTTAATGAATTTAGGGCTCTCATGGAAAGTTATACAGAGAAGAAGATAAATATCTTGTGTAACATTCCCAAATGGGGAAAAGCAGAAATATACTTCATAAAATGAAAGCAATAGAAAATATTTAACACATAAAACCATGAGAGAAATATGGATCCATATTATTGATCATATATGTAGTAAATAAGTACAAAATAATGAGGCACAAATCATAGAATGTGATCACACAATCCTCCAATACATAAACACTCTCAAAGTGAGATGTTGCTATTATACAAAATGTTGGAGGGTTGCTACAATGCAGTAATATTAAGTGTAGCTATAGAGAGAGATCATACAATGAAATAAAAATACTGATATAGGCCACCATAGATACTAGACATACATATCTAGGCACTAGATCAGCTTTCCAAGACAATCCAAGAGGGTTTCTGGAAAATGCACACAATGTGCCAATGTAAGCTGCAGCCCTAGGGCTGAAGGTATGCTGCAACAATAGAAATTAGAATATATGGCTGAAGCTGATGTAGAAACCTACAATTTTTCTCCAATACATCCTTCTGGATGAGAGAATGTCTCCCCCGCTGAAGAAATCACCTCCCAAAACAACCAATGCAAGAACCCCTGCAACTCCTCCCTAAAATAACATAGATCTGGACTAAAATTGCACTGTAGGGGATAAATATGCCTATTCCTAATGCCAAATATATCAATAAATCCCAAGGGGATTCTTTATAGTCCTTCCAATGGATGGAAACCTTCCTCCATTGCAAAACTAGCTCTAAAGACACCCAATATAATTCTCCACTGTTACACCCTGCAACATAGCACAATATTCTACAGAAACTGTGCTGATGAAGAAAGCTATAGCTTGGCCTGAAGCCTAAGTGTGGAAATGAAGTCCAATAATCCTCCAAGAGGCCTCTCAAGGAAATATATGGGATTCCCACTTGGGAAAAAAATGTGCTAAAAAACACTGCAAGCTCAACTAAATAGTTGAACAATGAAAAAAGTCATGCCTACCATAAAAAAAAATAATTCAAAAAACATCCCCCATATGGCTGCCATCCTCTTCCTTATATATGTTATAAGCTTCCTCACCCTTCTCCCCACTCAATTAGGTCACTACCTCCATGCAATCAATCTCCCTCAAAAACTACATTGTCACTCATTAATAGCCACTCCTCCATAACATCGTTGTTCGTTTGATCAAGCTTGACCTATTCAACATGCTCCATCCCCTGTTCACACTCAAAGGTGCTTTATTTAGCTACTTAGATGGTCTCCTTTTACACATGAACTTTTTTTATTGTTGCTAATGATATTTATGGGCCTCCCTACCCATTTATTCACCTACCTACTAACACAACAATCTCTAATATTCCATTTAGCTTAAAGCTAATTTTTTGGAATATTGCAATCCTCCCCTCCAAGATGTTGTTTGTCCTCAAGAAACTGTAATGGATAGGAAAAATTCTACCCTCCTCCTCAAATAATCTCTACAACTGCTTTAAATATTCTACAACAGTTCTCTCTCCCAATGGTTCCTCCCAAATGTGCAAGTTGGCCTTTGGTGGATAAACCAAATGGCTCTCAACATGAGAAAATGAAAGGTCTATATAGAAACCTTCTTGCTGTCCAATGGCCTCTTCAAGGTATGAGTGATGACAATCATAGGGGATCTCATTCCCAATGAGAGACTCCCATCTCCAAGATATCATCCAAATGAAATAAATCACCTTCCAACATGGTAATTCATAGAAAATTTCCTCCCAAATTTTCATGAGAGGCATCTCCCAAGTGCCCCAAAAAATCATGTGGCTCAGCTCATAAATAAACAAGTGATTTACTATAGTGGCCATTTCATCTCCCATACTCCCTTTGAAGCATGAAGCACAAAAAATTTGGGAAATTTCATTCCCAATGGACACATCCAACAAATTTTCCTTCCCTCCAATCATGTTCCCAACAAAGATAAGAACATCATCAACATATAGGATCACAATGAAAGTCATGCTAGCTGCCATGTATAGTATTGGGGAAGAAAAATGGTCCCTCAAGTGCAACCAGCACAGTTTTTCTCCTAACTGCCATAGAATATGATACAACAAGTGTTTCCCCCACCACTTGTTTGCTTCCCCATTATTCTTGCAAGTCTTGAGAATGTCTATGATGTTTAGTGTCAATGAAGCACACCATGAAGAATACATCATCTCCCCAAAATATTATAGGGATTGGTCAACATCATCATTTCTTATGGCCCCAAGTAGACCATGAAGCCAATAAGAAAGAGCACCCCTTCTTGGAGCAATGCCCTGCACATGAGTGGTAAGGAAATGCTAGTATATATTAAACATATCATGATGCTTAGAAATACAATCCTTACCATACACTTGGTTCAAACTAGTTATATGGCTTCACAGATGAGCCATATAGGATGGATGAGGGAAGGAGTGGTGATGACACCTCGCCAGAGATTTATTTTTCTCACCCTCCAAACAATCTATGCACTTCCTCATATGATAGCGCATCTCCTCTTTAAAGTCTTCCCACATGAATCCCTCCAAGACAGTATGGCATGCTCCAATGAAACCAGTGGGATTGGAAAGCAAGATCTCATAGGCTGCATGTAGTAGTTTGTCATTGAGCTTTGAGGCTATAAGCAAGAAGATCTTATCCTAAAAAAATATGACCCCATCTCTCACTGTATATCCTCCATCTGGAAACTAGTCATCAAGTATCCTGCATGTAAGGATATCCTTGGAGTATTCCACCAATAGTTGGGATCTGCAGTAAGGATCTAAACTCTCTTATGACAACATTGTTGATCTATACTGTGTATCCCTTTTCATGTGGTTTTCCTCTTCCTTGACATCTCCCATGCCAAAGTCAAGCACCGGTATTGTGTTGACATGTTCCTGCTGCCCTTCCTGTAGCTGCTCATGTTCAAGTGAAGGTTGAAGATTTTGGAGGCTAGTCTTCCATAGGAAGCTTTCACCTCTCCAAAATCCCCTAAGGCTAGCCAATTCATGCATGAGTGTTAGTATCCTCCAGTCCTCTAACGCCATTGAGTGGTCTCCTTGCACCATGATGGTTCCATCCTTCATCCCAGAAACATATTCTCCCAGTGCAGAATAGATGATGAGAGTGGGTAATGATGATATTGGGAGAATGTATCCCTCCTCCTTGAACCTACCCAAGACTCTTTGCATTATTTCAAATCCTCCTAAGGTTGTCACCCCTCCTCGATCAATTATTGCCGACATGTCTCTCGTTTCCTAATCCAGTGGCCTGATGGGTTGAATTCTTCCACGTAATGAGACATCAAAGCCTGAATTAGATTGTATAGGTGAGTGGACTGATTTGTCCCTCCTTTCACTACACAAACTAGTCTCCTTCTTCTATATATAAACCCCTTGAAATAAACAAGGTTGCATGCTCCCCATCCTTTGATGTTCATCCACCTTTCCTTCTCCTACTTTGATCAAGGTCTTACTACCCATCACTACTATCACATGCTGCTCCTTGGGAACCTTTTGCAAAGATGCAAAGGCTTCTCTAGTTAAAGGAATAGCTTCATGCCCATATCCATGTGGTGATGGTTCTCCTCCTGAAGTGACAATGCTGTTACTTCCTATGTGCTTTTCTTCCACCTTAATATTTCAGAATACCTCATCAACAATGAGAGACCCTATATCTTGGTCTTCCCTTGAAAGAGGAAACTCCATGTATTTCTTTTGAGAAGAAAGCTCTTCCCGCACTGGGGGTTTTTCCCTTAGAAAAGTATCATACAATTTTATATCCCCCTCAATAGAAATATGAAGTGGAGTTGGTGTAATGGATCTTTTCAACTTATGCAAAGGTTTTGAATGTTTACGTTTTGCTAGCTAAATCAAACATGATTGAGATTGTTTTCCATCAAATCTCTTCACTAATCTTTTAGTGAATCCTACCTAAGTAGCTATATTTGCATAATTAAATGAAGGAGATTCATAAAACCACCAAGTATAAGCCTTACCTTCAATATGTAGTGCTGCTATCCTAAGGCCTTCCATTTCTAAAACTTGATGCAGTTGCAAGTATGAGTCTAGCTGCTCTATCCAATCCTTGGTTGTGCATTTGGATGACCCATCAAAATTTGGTAGAAAGAATCTAAATCTTCCACTTATTTTGTGAATTTTGGGCATTCTGTTCTCCTTTAGTTGGAAAAACCCTTGGAAGTTCAAGCGATCCTTGAATCTCCAAGATTGTGATTCATACTCCTGAATATGGTCACTCAAAGTCTTCTCCTTTGGTGCATCTTCTTCCTCCATCTCTCTTGCTGTGAATATGCGCATAAAACTACATTGTGGATCAGATTGCGTGGCTGAATTCTCACACCCATCATGTAAAAATCTAGGGTTTACTTCATATTCAAACCCCCTTCGAAATTCCCTACACATCTCCCTTCTCATCTTCTTGATATCTTCATGGATGCTCTGCATAGTTTGAAAAAGAAGCTCTGAGAGCTCCTCTTCCTCACTTCCTCCAAATACTTGAGTCTTGTATTTGTCCCTTCTGTACATCTTCTCTCCCTATGAGAAGCTTCTCCTTATGGTGACATATTGGCTGAATGCACAGTCTGAGCTAAGATTATGCTCTGATACCACTGTAATATTCCCAAATGGGGAAAAGCACAAATATAGTGCATAAAATGAAAGAAACAACAAATATTTAACACATGAAACCATGAGACAAGTATGTAGCCATATTATTGATCATATATGCATCAAATTAGTACAAAAAAATTAGGCACAAATCATATAATGTGATCACACAAGCCTCCAATACATAAACACTCTCAAATTGAGATGTTGTTGTTATACAAAATGCCGGAGAGCTACTATAACACAGTCATATTAATTATAAATATAATGGGAGATCATACAATGAAATAAAAATACTGATATATGCCACCATAGATACTAGAAATACAGATATGGGCACTAGATCAGATTTCCAAGACAACCCAAGAGGGTTTCCGGAAAATGCACACAATGTGCCAATGTAAGTTGCAACCCTAGGGCTGAAGGTATGTTGCAACAATAGAAATGATAAGATATGGTTGAAGCTGATGTAGAAACCTATATATCTTCTCCAATAGATCCTTCTGGATGAAGTAATGGCTCCCTCATTGAAGAAATCACCTCCCAAGACAACCAATGCAAGCACCCCTGCAACTCGTCCCTAAAATAACGTAGATCTGGACTGAAACTATGTTGTAGGGGATAAATACACCTTGTCCTGATGCCAAATATATCAATAAATCCAAAGGGGCTTCTCTGCAGGCCTTCCAATGGATGGAAACCTTCCTCCACTCCAAAACTAGCTCTGAAGACACCCAATACAATTCTCCACTGCTGTACCCCGCAACACAGCACAATATTCTCCGGAAACTACATTGATGAACCAAGTTGTAGCTTGGCCTCAAGCCCGAGTGTGGAAATGAAGTGCAATACTCCTCCAAGAGGGGTCTCAAGGAATGAGATGGGATTCCCACTTGGGAACACACTCTGCTAAACAACACTGCAAGCTCAACTAAACAACTAAAAAATGAAAATAGTCATGCAGACCATAAACAAAATAATACCAAAAACATCCCCCATATGGTTTCCATCCTCTTCCCTATATAAGTTATGAGCTTCCTCACCCTTGGCTCCACTCAATTAGGTCACTACCTCCATGCAATCAATCTCCCTCCAAAACTGCATTATCCCTCATTAATATCCACTCCTCCATAACAAGGTTGTTTATTCGGTCAAAGTTGACCTATTCAACATGCTCCATCCCCTTTTCACACTCAAAGGTGCTTTATTTAGCTTCTTAGATGGTATCCTTTCACATTTGATGTGTTTTTATTGTTGCTAAGTAGATTTATGGGCCTCCCTACACACTTATTAACCTACCTAGTGACAAAAAAATCTCTAATATTCCATTTAGCTCAAAGCTAAATTTTTGGAATATTACATCTTGAGGACAGATAATGGTGGAGAATTTTGCATGAAGAAATTTGAAGAGTTCTGTAAGAAGTGTGGTATAGAATCGCAGAATAATACTCCATACACACCTTAGAAAAATATATTTCTATAAATAATGAACAAGAGGTTGATGGAAAAGGAAAGAAGCATGTTTAGTGGTTTCGGGTGAGGACAAGAATACTGGGAAGATGATGTGGAGACTGCATCTTAACTGGTTAACAAATCACCTTCGTGAGTGTTGGAGGATAAGACTCCACATAAGGTATGGACAGGTAAGAAACCGTATCTTTCACATCTAAGGGTATTTGGTTGTGATGGATATGTACATGTTCCAAAGGATAAAAGAAACAAGTTGGATAGTAAATATGAAAGGTGCATATTTATTGGATATAAGGATGGTTTAAAAATGTTGACACCTAATCCGAAGGGATTGCATGAGATTATATATTATTGTAATTTAGTAAATAAGGAAGGCCAAGAGATATTGGGAAGTGAATCTTAATAGTCTCACCTCCATTTATAAGTACACACACAATCTCTTTTGAATGCATCTTCAGTTTTTTGGAGTTACCTCCTCGCCTGACATGGTATCAAAGCCAATCCCTTTTTTGGCATTCCTTCCCTTGGTGTAACTCCCTCCTCTCTATGTTCTGCATTTTTGCAGATTTTCACTGTGCATTTAGATTTTTACCACTTCTACAACATTCATAATTTTTGTTGCATTCTAGCTTTTTCTAGCAAATCTGCCTCTCTACCTCGGCTCCTTCAACAATTCTGGAATAATTCTGCATTCTATTTTTTAGTAAATTTTTCTCAATTTTTCTGTACACCAGTCTGCAATTTTATCTCATTTTTTCTTCACACAAATGTGAAATTTCAACTCATTTTTTCGGCACACCAGTATGTAAATTAAACTATTTTTTACTGTGAAAATTCAAATCATTTTTTTACATCTCTCACCATTCCATCATGCACTCCTGTCCTCCCCCCTCAAGGCACTCCCCACACAGCATAACCCCCTCACAGCCCTCTCCATCCCTCCCTCACACCCGCACCACCTCGCTTGCACTCTCCACTCCCTCACACCCGCACCCCCTTCCCGTTCTCCCCACCCCCTCTCATACATTCCCTAAACTAGCTCCCTCTCATCCCCATCCCCCTTCGCCCCCTCCCTCGACCCTCGGCCCTCCCTCCCCTCCCCTCACGTCCACTCCCCAACCCCCTGTCACACATACACTCCCATGACACCTCTCACGCAGACAATCCCCCTCTCCTCTCAGGCATACCATCCCCCGCCCCCCTCATGTAGACCCTCCCCCAACCCCTCTCACACAAACCGTCTCTCCTGCCCCTCTCATGTAGAATATACCCCGCCCATCTCACACAGACCCTCGCCCAACCACACTCCCTCTCAGACAAGCCCTTGGCCTTCCCTCCCATCCCCTCCCCTTGGCCTTCGACACTCCCCTCCCATTGGTGCTCCCATTCCATCCCTCGGCTTGTGCGGTATCCTCCCTATTTAATTTTTTTTACAGTAAATACCCCCCTCCCACCCTCCCCAAGGAAATGCCTTCCCTAGTGGTTACCCCCCTAGAAAACGCCTCCCCTAGTAAATACCCCCCAATTAAATGCTTCCCCTGGAAACTACCTTCCCCAAATAAACCCTCCCTTAGATAATACCTCTGTTTTTTCACCAAATTTATTTTACAAAAAGAAAAACAAAAAAAATTGCAGAATTTAAACCAGAATTGAGTTTTTTTTACCGTGACAACAAAGTATTTTTTTCTTTAGAAGAATGCATTCTCTCATATTCATTGTGGGAGTTGTTCTCTCCGGCAAGGAGAACTATCTTGAATGGTATCAGAAAATCAAGCACACTCTCATTTTTAGTGAGATGTGGAGAGGAATTTGTGAAGGAGCAGGAGACCATCCACCAATAAAGCCCACTTCAGAGAAGGAGATTTCCATTTGGGAAAACAATAACTGCAAGGCTTATGCCTTGATTGTAGCTTCCATAAATGAATAGGTCAATCACCATATTACACCATTTTCAAATGCCTATGAAGCCTTGAGAAAACTAACAGAACCATATGATTCACATTCATAAATTGAAATTGTTCAATTAATAATTAAGTTGTTTAGTCTTGAATTGAAAAATGATGACCCTCTTGCTTTAGCTTCAGAAGTAAGATCTATCATGCATGAAATTAAGAACACTGGTGTAGAATTTGACATAACTCTCATAGAATATGTTAAGGCATTGTACCCCACTTACTCACATTACCTTGAGTCATTTCAAGCAAGTGGAAACCTCATGAAAATCACCTTTGATTCACTTTAGGAAAATTTTGCAGAAAGAGAGAAGGTTTTTGGAAAGATGACAACCCCTCTATCCTATGAAGAGGTTGTATGTTTTGTACATAGAGAAAATATTCATGCTAAAGATTATTATAGAGGAATAGGTGGTCGAGTAGGAAGAGGAAGAAGAAATTTCAGTGGAAGGGGGGGGGGGGGGGGGTGCAGACAAGCTCAAACTGAAAAATCTAATCTTCATTGTATACACTGCAATAAAGACTGGAATGATGCATCTACATGTAATTTTCCTTGGGATAAAATTGAGCAGCAAATAAAAAAAGAAGAAGGTAAAACTCATGACAGAGACAAAGGTAAAGCACCTAAATTTTCTCATTATGTTATAGCACATTGTAACAATGGAGTATCTGAAGACTTGTTTGATGTTTCATTTGCTTCTTGGAGAAATGGTTAGTTTCTAGATTCAGGAGAAACATGTCACATGACATTTAGAAAATATTTTTTTGAATAATTTATTGAGAAAATTTATGGAGAAGTATACTTCGCAAATAATTGCAAACTTAAGCCATCAGGGCTTGGCACAATAGGACTAAAGTTGCCTGGTCTTCCAGATCATCTTCTACATGAGGTTCTCTACCGCCCTCAGTTGAGGAGAAACTTGTTGTCCTTGGTCAAAATCCTCTAGAAAGGACACTCCATTCACATGTTTGATGGGAAGGTTAAGGTCTGAAAAGCATCAAATCACTCACTTTTCATGGAGGGAACAGAAAAAGCAAGACTCCTGAAGCTACAAGCTTCCTATGCTCATGCACAAAACTTTTCATTCAGTTCACATCATGATGAAGGTACATTCCCATAAATTCTTTTATGGAATGATATATTTGGACACTTAAAATATGATACCCTTCAATTTTTGAAGAAAAATGGTGTTGCTGGACTGTGTACAATTACTAGAAAACTTAAGCAATGTGATGCTTGTATTCTAGGAAAGCATAGAAAACAACCATTTCATGATTCACATTCCTGAGCACATAGAAAAATTAAGCTTATCCATTCATATTTATGTGGCCCTATGCCTGTTTCTTCTTCAAATGGAAATAAATAGATGATGATATTTATTTATTATTACACCAGAATGTGTTGGGTTTACTTATTGAAGAAAAAATCTGATGCTTTTCAAAAATTCAATAATTTTCATGTATGGATTGAGAATGATTCACAAACTCATATTGGCTCTTTGCACACTAATAATGTAAAAGAATACACTTCAAATGAATTTTAAAAATATCTTCATCAACATGGGATCAAACATCAAACAATTGTGCTCTATAATCCACAACAGAATGGTGTAGCTAAAAGAATGAACATGATAATTTGAAATATGTTTCACTCCATGATGTTTTTTAAGAATGTAAAATTGATGTTTTCGTCTGATGCAGTTCTATGTGTTGTATACATTAAGAATAGATGTCTTTCAAAATCAATCAGAAACAAAACTCCTTATCAAATGTGACATGGCCACATTCCTTCGGTAACGCATTTCAGGGTATTTGGCTCCACCTATTATGATTTTATACCTAAGGTACAAAGGAATAAACTTGGTGCTAGAAGTCGAACATTTATCTTCTTGGGGTATTCCAATTCCTCCAAGGGATATTGTCTCTATGATGAAGTCAAGAACAAGTTTGTAGTAGAAATAGATGTCATATAGCGTGAATCTTCCAAGGCTGACAATGTTGTTGAGCGAAAATTTGATTTCCTGGATATATTCACTCATGAAAAGCATTTTCAATAATTTGATAATTAGATTCCACGTCTTGAACGGGGGACTCCTATATTGAATAAATCTTTGGAATTAATTTCTGAATCACTCTCTCTGCCACATGAAGAACCAAACACAGATGACAACTTGAACGATGTGATTGATATAATTGAGAGATTGAATCTTGATTCAATTCCAACTCAGTCAAATGAGAAGCCTGGGCCATATTAGAAAGGTCCCCCAAAATGGCTGACAAAGATAGTAGAAAATGTTCATCTCAATGAGGTTGGGAAAACAGGAACAAGAAGTTCTACCAGACAAAACAGAGGTCACATAGATAATTCTGATTCACCTGTTGATATGGATATTACTTATAACTGTGAATTGAATTTTTCTACATATCCTGAACCAACATCCTTCAAAGAAGTCGCTTCGCATTTTGAATGGAATGAAGTGATGCAAAAGGAGTATGATTCCTTGATAAATAATGGCACTTGGAAGCTGGTTGATCCTCCTTTGGGAACCAAAAAAACTAGCTGCAAATGGGTCTACAAGAACAAGTAAAAGTCATATGGCTCACTTGACAAGCACAAAGCTAGGCTTGTGGAAAAATTTTTGCACAGAAATAAGGGATCGATTATGAAGAAACTTTTGCCTCCAAAGCAAATTGAGCCACCATCCGAACACTCTTTTCCCTAGCAGCTCAGAAGGGATGGAAAAACCATCAGATGGATGTAAAAACTGCCATTTTGAATGGATATATAAAGGGGAAAGTTTTTAAGTCCCAGCTAGAAGGATTTGTTATGAAGGGCCAAGAACACAAAATAAGCAAACTTATAGAATCCTTGTATGGCCTCAAGAAAGCACAACGAGCCTGGTATGAGAATTTAACTGATCAACTTTTGAAATATAACTTCAAACATTTTGATTTTTGATGATGCAACTTTGTTTGTTAAGAAAGTTGGAAAAATAGTTGTATATCTTGTGTTGTATGTATATTATCTTTTGATGAAAGGGAATAATGAGAGTTATATTGTATCCATAAAGAAATAATGGAAGAAATTTTTTGAAATGAATAATTTGGGCTATGTTCATTATTATCTTGGTATTGAAGTAACTCAACATCCTAAATTTACATTCCTTTCTCAAAAGAAGTACATTGGAGATCATTTGAACAATTTTGGTATGGATGAATGCAATTCCTTAACCACTCCAATGGAACAAAACTTGAACATCAAATGCATTGAAGGGAAGGAATTCGAGGATGCAACGAAGTATGGACATCTTGTAGGAAGTCTTATCTACTCGACTACCACCAGACTAGACATCTCATTTTTTGTTGAAATCCTCTCCAGGTTTATGTAAGAACCCTGTGAAGGACATTGGTCTACAACAAAAAGTATTCTAAATTACTTGAATGGGACTCAAGACTTTGGACTCAAATATAAATAGGTAAGTGACTTCAGCTTGATCGGATACTCTGACTCAGACTTTGATGGGTACAAAGAAACTGGGGTGCCTACTTCAGGTTATACCATGAGTCTTGGATCACGATTTGTCTCATCGAGATCAAAAAAATAGTCAGCTCCAATAGATTCCACAACCGAGGTGGAATATGCGGCAGTAGTTGAAGCAAAAAAGGAAATTGTGTGGCTCAGGAAAATCCTAGAAGATTTGTAGATGAAACAAATTCATTCAACACCACTCATGATCGACAAAACTTCTGTAATAAATTTTTCTAAGAACCCAAAGTTTCATGATCAAACAAGGCACGTCAATATAAAATACCATCTAATTTGACATCATGTTGAGGACAATAATATCCATCTATGTCATTGTTCCACAAATGAGAAGATTGCATACATCTTCACCAAAGCGCTTGGAAGTGAAAAATTTTAAAAGTTTAGAATGATGCTTGGACTCACCAACATCCCTTTAGATTAAAGAGGGGAATGTTGACACCTAATCCTAATGGATTGGGTGAGATTGTATATTATTGTGATTTAGTAAATAAGGAAGGACAAGATGCATTGGGAAGTGAATCCCAATAGTATCACCTCCTTGTATAAGTACACACACAATCTCCATCTAATGCATCTTCAGTTTTGCCGAGTTACCTCCTAGCCTGACAAAAAGGTTATAAGTTTTGGAACCCAAGAAACAAGGAAGGTTGTGTACAACTCAGATGTGGTTTTTATATAGGTGAAATATGTTATTAAACTTGAATTGATACAAAAGGAATCTAAGAAGATAGATTTTGAACTAAAGGAGGAAGAATCATACTCTACAACAGAACATGAGTCCGAAGAGAAAGAGCCTCAAACTCCAACTTTGAGAAGATCAGTTCGAGAAAGAAGGTGGCTAGAAAGGTATAGTCCATCTTCTTTCTGTTAACATTTTTCTTTATCCATCACTTATGATGGTCCCATAAATTTCAAGGAGGTAGTGGATTGAGAGGATGGAAAAATTTGGAAGGAGGCCATGGTTGATGAAATGGCATCCTTAAAAAAAAATGAGGCATGGGATTTGGTGTAATTTTTGGTTGGAAGGAAACCCATTGGAAAACAAATGAGTGTTTAAGAATAAAATGAATGTAGAAGGAAAGGTGTCGAAATAAAAAGCTCGGTTTGTAGAAAAAGGTTATTCCCAAGTGTTGGGAATTTATTTTTGGTGATATTTTTTCTTATGTTGCCAAGGTAGCTTCTATTACATTCCTTTTATCTATTGTTGTTTCTTTTGATTTTGAGTTTGAAAAGATGGATGTGAAGACAAAATTTCTTCACGGGAATCTAGAAGAAGAGATCTACATAAAGCAACCTGAAGGTTTTGTGGTGATGGGTAAGAAAGAAAGGGTATGCAGATTAAAAACTTCTTTATATAGGTTAAAAAAATAACCAAGGATGTGGTATAAGAAATTTGATACATATATATGGGGACTTGGCTTCACCAAAAGAAAAGTGGATCATTGTGTATTTTAAATTAATTGGTGACCATGTTATTTATTTGGTCTTGTGTGTGGACAATATTTTATTGACTAGAAATGACAAAGAAATTATCCATGATTTGAAGACCCAATTGTCCTCCAAGTTCGACATGAAGGATCTTGGTGCTGAAAACTATATTTTTGGGATGGAAGTTAGATGAGTTCAGGAAAAGATGAAGCTTTTTTTATACTAGAGGAAGTATGTTTGGACAATATGGCAGAGGTTTAATATGAAATATAGTAAATTGGTGAAGGTTCCTATTGTTGTAGATGTATTTTTATTTGTTAACAGTTTCCCAAGACATAATAAGAGGAAGCAGACATGTCTCGTGTTCCACATACAACTGTAGTGGGTAGCTTGATGTATGAAATGGTATGCACTAGACTAGACGTTTCACATGTAGTGGGACTATTGAGTAGGTTTATTTCAAAACCATGGAAGGACCATTAGACGAAAATGAAGTGTGTTTTCATATATTTGCGTGGAAGTAGTGATTATGGTCTGTGTGACAAAGGAAGACCAGGATTGGAAAACGTTCTGGACATTCATGGATTTGTTGATGTAGACTACGTTGGAGATCTACATTAGAGAATATCTATAAGTGGGTATGTGTTTAACCTATTTGGAGGAGTAGTCAGTTGGAATATAAAAATACAGTCTGTAGTGGCTCTTTCAACTATATATGTTGAATACATGGCATTCACTCATGTAATCAAGGAAGAATTTTGGTTGCATATATTGTGTTCAAGTATGGGGTTTGTACAACGATATATAAGGATAAACTGTGATAGCCAAAGTGAAATTTTTTTGTCAAATAATCCTTCTCATTATTAAAACACAAATCACATTGATGTTCAATATCACTTTATGAGGGATATGGTTGAGGACAAAAAGGTGTTAGTGGTGAAGGTGGAAAATATGAATAATGTTTTGGATGCATTCAAAAACTTTGTGTGCACTGAAAAGTTTTCTTGGTGTAGAGAAAAAATGGGCGTTGTCAGATTGGACCAATGATTGAGCTCTCGTGTGACCCCATGTGTGGAAAAGAGAAAAATAAGTTGCAGAATGTTGGGCGTGCATTATATTCTTTCCACGACTAGCCAGAGGCATGGGGGGTCACACAGGGGGGAAAATTTCACCCTGTTCATTGCACTAGATGTAGTAGGGGGTCGGGGCAGGGGGAGTGCAACAGGGGGGTCACAATGGGGCCGCAACCCCCCTTGTCGGGGTGTTTCGAGGGGGTTGGTAGCCCCCCTGCACGGGATCTGGGGCAGTGCCATGGGAAATTTTTTTGGACCATATAATAGGTGGGCATAGCTACCTATGGTTTTTTCCATGGGTTTTTCACATGGTTTTGGGCATGATGTTTTTTCTGTCCATGGCATTTTGTAGATCTAGTCAAGGGAAATATGGGAATGTTTTAATCCATGGTTAATGGATTACAGTTTATGAATTATTTGGGATGTATATATATGTATTGTAACATTGAAAGTAACATAGTGAAAAATCAATCTGGTAGTCCCAGTTTTGGGATGCAGGGGAAAATATATGTGTATATTTTTTTTATGTTTTATGTTGTGTCCATTGTCTATTTTTTGTTATAAGAATTCGTTTGCAGGTGATTTTTGGACAAGGTTAAAACTAAAAATGTAAACTATGTGTATGTGTATGTGATTGAAGAGAAGAACATGCACTGTGTGCTTGCAGTGAGTGGAAATCGATCTAGTGTGTACAGAAAGAACAAGGGCAGAAGTGAGGATTGATGAAGGATAAGTATCAGTATTTTATTTCATTTTTTTTCTGCATGTGATTTGTGATTCTTACTTATGGTGGTTACATTTTATTTATAATTATGGTTTATGATGATATCATGTAATTTTTTATTTTAATTTATGATGGTTCCATTTTGAGCTAACGAGATGTGATATGTTTTTACATGATGATTTGGTCAACAATTTGTTTGAATTATTGTGACAGGAAGTGAGCATAATCACGAGTGTACCTTATTGATGAGCTAACAATGAGGCATGATTTGGATTTATTTCAATTGGTTTTGAATGTAATGGAAATTATGTGTTTGGTATAGGAATGCATTGAAATTCTTGGTTGGGTGATTGGAACTAACTGCAAGAATTAGTAGTTGTACAAAATAGGAATTAAAACATGCAATAGTATGCTGGTAAAGAACTTCAAGAGTAGGGTCATCCTGGGACATTGGTACCCAATAGTTTTCATTGATATCCATGAGAATGTTAGTATCGTTATGATGTTTGAGAGAGGTATATTCCTTTCTTCTTGTATCTTCTGATACGAGGAATCATTTCCACGGGACGAATCTCCCTTGATAGGAGATGTCGGGGAACTTGGAAGGTGAATGACTGCATAGAAGTGGGTGACTACATTTCCTGAGGGACTATGTAGTAGAGAATGGAAAGCAAGGAATACATTGCTTTTTGGTCATTAGCATTGCTATACGCAATGAGATGCACATTGAGAGTGTGTCATGGAACAGTGACTTAGTAACTGTTCACTGAGAGGACAAGTGGTGTGGGATTGTGGCACTGTACATTGGATGCAACTTTGAATTTGGAAGTGGATTATGTACTTCCTGGGAAGGAGGAGAATCCTGATACTATTTTTTAGGGTGGCGGTGTGAGGCTATGGATTCCCTTGTCATGGATGCAAGAATAATATCCCCCTTTTTTTTTGTTGAGAAAATGTGCATATGTGTGTATGTCTATATTCTTGTAAGTATTATATCAAGCTAGATTTATAAAGCTCCATAAACGATATGGTCATTTGTTGGTTGAGAAAATTTGGTTTTTATTGTAAATACCATAATGAGTTTTGTTATAAAGCTCCATTAAATGGTATGTTGCCATGTTTTCAGTAGTAGTCATTGTAAATACTGCAACGAGTTGTGTTATAATGCTTCATGGGGAGTATGTTTTTCGTTCAACAATTTTTTTGGTTATAGGTGTTATTGAACATTGAGGACAGTGTTCCACCAAGGGGGAGGGTTCTATAACAACCCTCATAAAAATTCCATGTAAATAAAAGTTAATAAAGGAAACATAATAATCATGGTTATTGGACACACATTCCAAGCTGAATGGTGGGAAAAACACCCTAGTGGGTGTCACTTTGGTTTATTATTGCTAAAGGAAATTGACAAGGGCTTCGTAAATGCATGCATAAATAATTGGCATTTATTTATAAAAAGAATCGAAATTAGAAGAAAAGTAAGGTGAAAGGGCACAGTTGTATGTGAGGAGGAAATTGAATAAAATAGAGGCCACATTGATAAAAATGCTTCTGAGGATCAGTTGGAAGATCTTGCTAAAGCTTTTGGTTAGCTCAAATTTAAAGCTCTATATCTATTTTTTCTCTCTCTCACTCTTGGAAACTTAGATTTTTTTGGATAATTTCAGCTTTGGATCAGGAAATGGAAAGAAGGAAAAGAGGAATCCAATATCAAACAAGGAAGAGCGGGATCAATGGAGGTATAAATTTGTATGTGTGATTTCCTTTCTAGATTTGGCATGAATTGTGTTGCATGTGTATTATTGGTTCTCTTGTTGTCATTGGCATGGGTTTTTCCAAGTGTGAAAGTGTCTTTCAACCTAGCCTTTCCATTTACAGATAGCCATGGTGAGATGAGGTCCTCATCTTTTGGTTGGGCTATATTCTCAGATGGATTTCAAGCTGAGCGAGGTGGATATATGAATGAAATAAAACGTGGCTTACTAAACCCTGAACCAAACTCGGGTTGCAGTAAATCCATATTTTTTTTTCCCATGGTGGGCCTAAGAATCCTCGACCGGTGTATGGCGGGATATATGGTAAAGCTTAAAGGTAGGTGCTCTCCATCAGGCCTAGGAATCTAGGGATGGGATATACGCTAAATAATGGAGAGTGGAGTCTTGGTTAGGGCCTAATGATTGGGTTAGGATTGTAGTAAATCCTAGAGACTAATAGATAATAATATTCCTCATGATGTAGGTGAAGAAATCCGGTGGAATCTATGTTTTTTTTGGCCGAGTGATATAATGGAGATCATGGTAAAGCATTTTATTACATCTTTATTGTTTGGCCTAATGATCTCATGAGCATTGTGTTAAAGCCAGTTTTCATTGATGACGGTGAGGTGGTTTAGCCTCGAGAAGCCATGGTTGGTTCTTTTGGTTTGAGTCCTGTTATCACTCAGGTTTTCCTAGAAGTTGTGTAAGAGGAAAGTATACCCGAGGTAACCACAAACCAACCTTTTAGATGCAGAATCTAGCCAATCTGCATCCAGAGAGGGCTCTCTCTTTATAATTTATCTTTGTTCTTGGAAGGTTTAAGGCTAGTTATAGATTCAAAGTTTGTTTTGGGAAAATGGTGGAATCCACAAACTAAGGGCAAGGTTGAGAGCTTTCAGTCCATTGGGATATGGAGTCAAAGGATGGCTTTACTGGATTTCTATTCTAAACACAAGATGGTATTACAGGGCAAGATAGCTAGACAGAGAACAATCCTTAAAATTTAAAGTGGATGGGATGATCCTGAAGGGATGAAAGGCAACTAAGAATCTTTCACCATGTTCGGAAGAAAGAAGTGAAATGACTACAAACAAAGAGCAATGAAGGATTCTTTATTATAGTAATCAACAATGTTTAAATTAGCAAAGCAGGAGCAGTTAAGAATTCATGCTTATAGCTAATTTAGAAGAAAACATCAAGAACAATTACATTTGAAAACAGAGTACAATTAAGCAAATTCTGTTTCAATATTTTATGTAAATTATTCAGAAATGAATATGATGGTATTAAAAACTAATATAAAATTTTAGACAAAAGGTAGAAACACTTATTGAACTGTAGTCCAACACATGAATCCTGCAACAAGTCCAGTGCTTTCAAATCGTCATCCAGCAAGCCACAAGTAAATTTCTCCAAAAGCGTTTATTCCGAAAATCTCAATGTTACAGCAGAGTAATAGAATCCACCCTCAACACTCTCTTTGAGGGTTTATTTATACAAATTCTAAACTAAAATATCTTGAAACAAATATCAAAATTGGTTCACAAATCTCTCCAACTATTTACATAAATAGAACTTAATTAAAGGACACTCAAAATAATGCATCTATTTGGCACTATTTTGTATGGATAGGTGATGAAAAAGAGGAGAATTCGAATTTTATCCAACTCTTAGTTGATGATGAGGCATCCAAGTCACTAACTGCTTCCTTTCTTTGTGCAATCTGCTCCAACAATTCTGCAAACTTGGGGTCCAATGATATCTTTGTATTTCTCAATACGTAATATATATGTAAAAATTGAAAGAGGTTATTGTAGATAAATATGTTGGTGAAATAAACCTCTTTCACTTTCCCAAAATTCCTCTCCAGCTATGCATAATAGTCTCTGTAAACAATATGTGTAAAACAGAGTTTTACAGAGTCTGAAAACTGGCCTGTAAATATGCACATGTATCTCTCATTATAAAACTACTGTGAAAAAACTGAGATAGGTTTTTGTATATGGGTCTCTTAGGAACACAAACCTCCTTCAGTTTTGTATAAAGTATTTTTTATTGGCCACAATCTTCTCTGCAAAATGATGACTTAAACTGGAATTTTCTGCAAAAAGTGCTTTCCAACATTGTTTAATATTTTCAAAACCATAATGGCTGTTAGAAAAGTGAGAGAGGTTTTTGTAGATGGTCCTCTTAAGAACATAAAAATCCTTCAGTTTTGTAAAATTCATCTTTTATTGGTCACAATAGTTTTTGCAAAACTATGACTAAAATATGCAATTTCTACAAAAATGTTCCTTCTTGTTGTATTTTTCATCTTTTCACTTTTTTGTTCCTTTGACTGTTTTACTTTCACTTTAGATAAAATTCAATGTTGGTGAAATTATTTTCATCTCTTTTTACCATTTTACTGCCTCTGTAATTACTTTTACTGTTTTACCTTTGACTGCTCTGTAACTTCATTTTAACTTTCACTCTGACTTTTACCTGATACACTTTAACCACTGATACTCTTTAACTGTTATGCTTTTCCTATCCATGTAATTTCTCATTTCAATTTTACCATTCACTGTGCACATTTCATCATTCTAATCTCTCTCTGAATTTGTATACAAACTGTTTGTTGAATGAAGATATTGAATTAAAATCTGAGAATTTGGAGTAACAATTTTGTCAACTAGTATTGAAATTGTTGGTCCAAATCCATATTCTAATGATAACCTGCTAAAATCAAACAATTTGTTAATGAAATCCAGGTCTCTATGAGGGTCATTCAATGGGGTTACATTCAGGGCTGCCGGAGCTTCCATTTTGGTTCTTGTGTATTCAAAATGGAAGTTTCTGGGTTTTCTTCACAGACTGAGCGTGATTTCTAAAATGAAGGAAATTGGCACAATTTGTAGGTTAAGGGAGAAATTACACGGTTTTAAAACCTCTGGGGAAGATCTCAGTGATGTTTTTTAATCACTAACTCAGCGAAAAACAAAGAAAACTGAGTTTTACTTGCAGTCGGGGCGGAATGGGATAAATACCTGTTTTTAGAAGAAGGCTGGTTCGTAACAGGTAACAGGTGATGGCGGGAATGTACTCGAACACGGGTGCAGCGGAATCTTGGAGCAAAAACAGGTAACATAGTGAATTTCAGTGGAAATTCGAAAATCGCAGCAGGAGGCGCTATTGCGTTTTGACAGTGAAAATAACGGAAAAAACACAAAAATTGACTTTATTTACAAGTTAAAAGGGTTTTTATTTTTCCGAGGAGTGACGTCATCGACGTACGGGCTGAAGTGAGCGAAGGTCGGGTGGTAAGTGGTAAGCGGTAACCCCGCACCGCTTTTGGATGATGGTGGTTTAAGTCGGGAGGGCAGCGATTCCACAAAGCGTTTTCCACGTGGACGGTGGACTATTCAAATACCACCCATCCCCCGCTGGTTAAAAGGCTGGCGAGGGATGGGTAGCGGGATTGACAGGGATCGTTGATCTGCGGAGGAGTGATCAAACGGCTGAAATGATGGGGAGATCGCGGAGGATTAAGGCGTGGGCCCGTCGGGCTTTAAAACAATTTAAAGTTTAGTCTAATCACCCCGGGAGATGCATAATAGGCGGAGAATAAGGTTATTAGTTAATTCAGATAATTAACTAATCCCGTATTTATAATGAAAAGGGATTCGTGGCGGGATTTTGTTAGGCGCGGGGTTAAAATGCTGCATTAGATGCCAGGTGGATGAGCCACGTTGGCGCGGGGTTTTCCAAAGTTTAGTTTAGAAAATAAGACTTCGGGTTTTGTATTTTTGGGTTTAAACATACATATCGTATGTTTAAAGTTTTATTTTTCATATATGTTTTATTATATGATAAATTAATTAATATAATTAATTTACCATATGGGCGGGATTATTATATAAAGATATAATTTAACCAAAGGGCTTATATAGTGGGTTTTTATTTGAATGCATGGGGAAATAATTACTTTGGTTAAACTTTAATAGAGGGGTTTTTGGGATATTATTTTAAAAGGAGTTATATACTTAGGATAGGGCATTTCACTAGGGATTTAGTAAATAGAGTTAAACATTAATATGACAAAGGGACAAGGGAACTCAAAAAAACTTTGCATATCTAAGAAAGTGATAACTTCTGAAGTATTTAGCAATATCTCATCTTCCATACTTAAACTTAGAATAGTAAGTTATTTTGAGGGATTTTTATGGAATTTTGCATAGTTTTCCTAAGTAAAATGGGATTTTACTTAGGATAAGGTTAAAGGTGAATGATTATAATGATGAATTATCTCAAGTACTTAGGTCTTTTTGATCATTAGGCCGAGGGTCCGGTCCCTCCAAAAGTCAAGGAAATGCCTTGAGCCCTTTTGATCTCCAAATACCTTAGTACTTTTGGGGGAAATTAGTAAAACCTTTGAGGGGAAAGTGATGAGGGAAGTTAATGAGTTTGACTTTGCTTGCTGTGATTTTCCAATGTATTTCCTGCTTTAGTATTTGTGATGAAAGCAAAGGATCAAAAACATGTAGCAGCATCATTCATCAGATAACACTTTGCAGCACCATCTACCTACCCTATCTACTTAACACTACCATTTTCTCTTCTTTATTAGGGTGCATTTAGACTTGCAAACCATTTTCAATCTTTTTCTTTTTACATGATAAATCTATCTATTTCTACCCTTATTACATCCAAGGGCTCAGATTAAACTGTTGAGCTTCTTTTATTCACCCTATCTACTTATCTGCCAAGATTAAACTGTTTGGTCAGATATTTATTCTCTAATCTACAACATGAAATTGAAATATGAGTAAGCCAAGTTTAAACAGTTTGACTTATTCATGGATTGTGGCAAAGGTTTGACAAGTTGCACACAATTGCTTTATTACCAAAAATGAAATAGTAGTGGCATTTGGATTTGCACACTTTCCTTGGTCTATTTTTGCTTGGGGTTCATTTCTTTCTCTTTTTTGACCATTTTATTCTTTTTACCCTTTGATCTTTCTTTTAGGGTATACCCTCTTTACATTTTTTAACTTTTTTGATTTTTTGGTTTTTTTTTTAAGAATATGGAACACCTTTGCTCAAGAAAGAAGGTTTGAACATATTCCATAATTCAATCAAGACAATCATGAAAGATGAAACCTATTGGTATAGGAGGCTAACACTGGCTCCACTTGGGGATGGCTTTTCCTTGTGAAAAGTCAAGAACAACAGGTCAGATGCCTCAAAATGTCTTCAACTGAGAGTATGAAATTTTCCTTCTTCTGGTAGCTTTATTTTACATATGATAGTGAAACTCTTGAAGCTCAAGGCCTTCACTTCGGGCTTCAACTTCCAGAATTCACCATCCAATCCAAACTGCATTAACAAGAAAAAAAAACAAGAAAACAATATATTATGTACAAGTTAGAAACATTAAAACACTCTAATAAATTGGATCAAAATAATGTTTATATATCTGGGATCATCGATCGGTCCTTCCTCAATCCTCTCAATTGTCCTTCAAGTCCCACAAAAAGTGTTGTTCCCCTGCAAGGCATGAATGATATAGGGCCCTTTCCACAAGAAATCAAACTTTCCATGTTTCCCTTTTTCTTCTCTTCTCGAATCCCATCTTAGGACTTTATCACCTAATTGAAAATCTTCTGCTTTAGTCCTTTTATCAAACATTTTCTTTAGCTTTTCCTGTAAGACTTGTGATCTTTGGTATACTTCTTCCCTGGTTTGCTGCAGGTGGATTGTTTTATTAATTCTCTTTTGAATGTCATTTGGCTCCACTTGAGCCTCCTGAAGTAATTTCATAACAGGGATTCCTAAATATGATGGGAATCTTGCTCTGCATCATAAACTAACTCATGCACTTAGTCCTAACAGATTTTTATTAAAAGTCCGTCTTCATTTACTAAATAGTCAATAGTTTTGTGCTGGGCTTTATTTTGTTCCAACAATTTCTTAATGATATTGATCAAACTTTTATTGGAAGATTCTGCTAGTCCATTACCCCGAGGGTAATAGGCTGTTGAATGGCCTAAAGTACAGAGACGTGCGTAAAACTAATCATTTTCTTTGATTTAAATGCAGCAGCATTGTCTGTTATTATCTTTTCTGGACATCCAAATCTTGAAAGTATGTTTGTTTCTAAAAACCCTATGATTATAGAATCATTGGCCTGTCTGCATGGGATGGATTCAATCCATTTAGTGAAGTAGTATGTAGCAGTTAAAATCCATCCGTGTTGTCCTCAAGAAGGAGGATGAATTTCTCCAATAAAATCAAACCCCATTGTTGAAAGGTCTTTCTGTGGAAAATCGGGTTTTAAAGGCAATGGTAACTTCTTTACCCTCAAATATCCTACTTGTGACAAGTTGTTACAAATTTCTTAACATCGTAAAAATAATGTTTGGCCAAGAGAAACCGGCCCTCAAAAATTTTGTCTCAGATTTCCAGTAGAGATGTCCTCCACAATCCCCTGCATGAAATTCATTAAGCACTTTATCAGCTTCATCTTTTAAGAGACAATTCAACAAGATTCCTTCATGATTTCTCCAAAATAAAGTGCTATCTAAAATACAATATTTCAAAGATGTCATTTTAAAAAATCTTCTTTTGGTTCTGGACAACCCTGGAGGAGCTTTCAGGTTTAATAAAACATGAATTATATCATTATACCAGGGTGAATCTAAGAAAGCTTGATTGATCTGTGGAGTCGCCATCTCCTGCTCGTTATCCAGTTCATTGATGTCTAAGGCTTGGCAATTGGTTTCTGTCATGAGTTGTTAAACTCACTTTATCAGCTATTGGCTTGATTTCAATATCATATTCCAAAATGGTAGCTATCCACTTACCTCGTTTACCTTCTATGCTATCCTGAGTCAAAATATCTTTAACTACTGCATTAGGCACATATGCTACCACATGGGAATATAAAATGTAAACCCTGAAATCTTTGATTGCTTTTACCAATGCAAAAGCCTGCTTTTCCATAATATTGTATTTTAAAGATGCATCTCTCAGTGCTTTACTAAAAAATGCTTTTATTACACCCTCTAGTCATCTTTTTAGCAAACAATTTGTGAGAATACAGATATTTCACAAAATGAAAAAAATACTAAAGTCTCTATCAAATTTAGGACTGGTCAAAACTGGGGTCCTTGTTAAAGCCATTTTAATTGCCTCGAATGATTGTTTGGCTTCTACAGTCCAGTCAATGCTTGAATTTTTCCTCAACATGTTAGTTAGTAATCTAAGTAACTCTGCTAGACTAAAAATAAATCTTCTCAAGAAATTAATTTTTCCTATGAATGCTTGCAACTCTTTTTTTATGTTTCTGTGTATTGCAATGTTGAATTCTTCTGATCATCCTGGTGTGGATCTTTAGAAATGATATGTTCTAAGAGCTGAACTTCTTCCAAACTAAATGTGCTGACTTCTTAGGGTTTTAGTGCAATCCTATATTTTCCGCACTTTATAAATACTTGTCTTAAGTGATCTAAATGTTCCTGATTTGTTTTAGAAAAAACAGTCAAATCATCTAGGTAAATTACCAGAAAATCATGTATCTCTTTAGCAAAAGAAATATCCATTGCTCTTTGAAATGTAGCTCCCGCATTCTTGAGCCCAAATGGCATTTTGACATATTTAAACGTACCCCATGGTGTTGTGAATGCTGTGTTATCCTGATCATCAGGATGAACCAAAATCTGGTTGTACCCTGAAAATCCATCCAGTAGTGATATTCTCGAAGATCCTACAACCCTTTGTAGAATGTGGTCCATTTTCGGCAGAGGATAGTTGTCTTTTAAAGAAACTTTATTCAAATTTCTAATGGTTAATACATGTTTCCAATTTCCGTATTTTTCTTTGTCGTTCTGTGCTCTGAAACCCCTTCCTGGAGAATCCATAGGAGCTATAATCCCCTCGGTCAGCATCTTTTGATTTCTTTCAATTTATGGCAATGGAACAGATTTATCTTCCCAAGCTTTTGTTTGAAAGGTTTCTGATCTGGCTTCAAAGGTATAGTGTGTTGAATGATGGATGTATCATACGATTTCAGATCTTCATAACTCCAGGCAAAAACATCCTGGAATTCTCTTAATAGTTCAACATATTTAACCTTTTGATCTTTTGGCAGAGATTTGGACAACTTAACCATTTTGGGATTTTCTGGGGTTCCTAAGTTGCATTCTTCCATATCAGTTTTAACAGGTTCCATTTTAGGTCTAAATGAAATATCATTTGAGTCAAAAAGATCTTCCAAAGGAGTTAATCCTTTGGGCAAATAATTATCTTTTAAATTGATGATTTCAGTCTCATCTTCTATGATCTCATCAGATTCCATATGTTTCAAATCCTGCATGTCTTTTTCTGTGAATGTGGTTGGGTGCAGCATATGAATTGCATTTTCTCTTGAAATTTCTATTTTTTGTTCTTTTTTCATCAAATTCATCATTGCTATATCCCTATCTATATTATGTATACAGAAAATTCATTGAAGTGTCAAAAAATTATTGATTTGATTGTTATTCACAAATACTTGCCAATTCAAAAGATTGTCTGGTATCGCAGGCCTGTGCCTAATCTCAGATGAAAACTGATGATTGGGATCAAAAGGCAATTTGCATGTACTAGCAAACATTGCTAAACTCTGAGCATGCAAGTTTTGTTTCCTGGGAATTTTGGCAAGTTGGGCTTGTAGAAATGTGTTGGGAATCTCTACAACTGTCTCTCGGTATTGTTTCAGTCTCATGTCCTTTGTTGCACATTCTCCTTTAATCTGTTGGATGATTAGTTTGGAGTCACCTATGATTGATACCTCTAATACTCCCCAACTTCTGACATGTTTAAGCCCCATTAAAAGAGAGTTTCATACCGCCATGTTGTTAGTACTGTAAACTAAAACTGTAAGCACGAATTTCTCCGCATGATTGTTCTTTACATTGTGTAACCAAATCCTGCCTCCTTGCCCCTAGTTTGTTTACTGAGCCATAAAACTCTAAATGCCATAGAATTTCATGTTCATAATCTTCATCAATTGTTTTAAAATTTTTCTTGACAGGAGCTAGTTGTTTATTTTCTTCAGGTATTTCTTGATCATCTGGTGTTTCTTTGTTTTAAGAGATTTCTTCAATTTTAACAGTGGTTTTGTTTATGGTTTCCAATTTCGGAGCTTCTATTTCAGTATGGAGATCCAACTCAGCATTGTATAAAATAAAAGAATCCATATCAGAATGTACAGAATAAACAGGGAAGTTGTCAGGCTTCTCATGGCTACTCACTAAGTACTTCATCAAAGTTTCTCTATATAATCTTTTAGGCTGACCAAATACTGAAATAGTTGCATAAGACATGTCTAATTGAATAGATTCTCCAAGTTTAGCACCCCAAGACCTAGACAATAACATACCATATTTAGGTGGAATATCAGCAACTACTATGTCCATTAAAACAGACTTAAAGGTGGTATTGGACCAAAGTGACTACTACGTATCTTTAATCAAACCTAAACATTTTACCTCGACCGGGAATCAAATGAAATAAATCTTTATACGGTCCGGTAATGTACGGTCCGGTAATATCTAGATTCAATCTTTCCATTACTGCTTTTGGCATCAAATGTGAGACGCCCTCCTGCACCAGTACTGGCTATTAGTATCTACCACACCAGTTTACATAAAATGGAGGAGTTCCTCCACTTTCTGGTTTACCATTAACCTCAGGGCCAAAAAGAAGTTTGGGTTGATCATCAAGAATGTTTACTGAATCATCCAATCCAGTAATGTTAATGTTTATGGACTTGGTAATCTGACTTCTATAGACATCATGTTTAGCCAATTCTGATAAAGGAACAGCTATCTTGAGTTTGCCTATTTCAGCCTCTAGATTAAAATTTTTTTCTGTTTGAGTCTTAGTGTTTTGCACAGTTGGGTTTTCTCTGTTTTTTGGGTCTTCAATGTTTTTCTCTTTTTCATGAATGAAGTTTTTTTTTGAAGATGTTTGAGGACTAACTTCTACCGTTTCTTCTACATTTCCGATATGAGGAGATGTATTGGATTTTTGTTTGTTGATTGGTTGGTTGTCTGAGACATCTTCAATTATTGGATTTGAAGAACTGGGATTTATCCTAGACAAAATTTGTACTTGGGGACTGTTTTGTACAGGGGGAATGTTTTGTTTAATAGGCGTGATATCAATCCATTGAATGCTCCTCACCGGTAATTAGACTATTTACCTTTGATAGATGAAGATTTCCAAATTAAAGACCTGCATTTTGATGAAAGTCCCCTATTGAGCTATTGTCGCTGCAGAGACGAATACTCAAAGGGGAAAGATCTTATAGGGTTGTGGGAATCCAATCTCCCAAGGTATCTCATTCCTTCAGTCCTTATTTTCCCTGAAATCATTCATTACTGTCATTCAAACTATGATCCCACACAGAGGGTTGTATTAGCTCCTGATCAAAGTGTTTTGTTTCCCATCACTCCCCAGGCTATCAATGCCATGTTACACTTTGAACCAGACCAAGAATTAGCACCATTGTCCATGGAAGGATTGATTGAGAAAACTAGGCAATTAACCCCAGAAAAGCTAAAATTCATGTGTCAAACTTTCATGTTACCTGAGCATCAGCCAAAAGAGTCTCCTCCCTATGGTTTTTGCTATTTCAATACATTGGGAAGGCTCATTGTAAATATAATATCTTTTGTCTTAGGATTCAACACCAGTGAGTATGTGGATGAGATAACCTTGGCTTTGCTATCCAATTTTACTCCTGGGCAACCTCCTGAGATCAAATATGACTTTGCTTCTTTCATAGCCAACAAGATTCATGATCAATTCATAAGGCTAGATACTGAAAAAGTTTTTAAGTACTCCTCCGTTATCTATCATCTTATGATCTATTATCAGTCAGACAGGTTCCCTTTCCCAGTTCAGAAACTTGATGCCAAGGGAAATCCTAGATCAGTCATATTTTGGTCCCCCATCATTCATTTTTCCTCTGATTCTCCCTATTCCTACTCAGAATTCATTGACCAGTTTGTATATCCTGCAACAATTTTGTTAACAGGAATTCCTCCCCCGAGACTCAGTAATGAAATTAGAAAGACCTTGCAACTGTCAAAGAGTTATAAAGTTGGGGATTGGTATTTGTATCAAAACCATACAGTCATCAGGATTTATGGATGTGAATTACGTCCATTCAGGTTACCCAGATATGTGCCCATGAGGATTTTTTCCTTGGAATACTTCAGGCAGATGAACAATTCAGATGTGATCCATTTTTGTAATGTAAATAAGAAAGCTCAGTTAAGGATCAAAAGCCAATTAGGTCCTTTCATCTGCAATTCTAGGGAGGCTGAGAGAGAAGCAGAAAATCTATTAGACAAAAAGTTCCAGACATCTTTCCGTTGGGTTCCTTATGACCCAGTTGGTTTTATTTGTGAAAAGAGATTAAAGAATAAATCATCCCCTTATATACACCACAAGATTCCTGATCTAGAAAAGTATGCCAATCAAGGTGAATGGATTGAAGGAACACTTGTTGAGGAAGAAAGTGAAACTGACAAATTGAATAAAATGATGAAAGATGTTGAGAAAAACTTTGACCTAGAATCTTATGGTCAAGTGCAGGTACCCTACATTGGCACTTCCTCAGCAGCAACTCTACAACAAGCATTACAGGAAAGCAGTTCACCAGTTCCAACAGAATCAAAGGGTAAAGGAAAAGAACCTGTAATCCAGGTTATTGAAACTTTGGTTATGGCAGAGAAACCACAAACTTCCGAAGCACCTGAACAATCATAGGTTTCTCCCACACAGGTACAACATCCACAGGTTCCAGAGTTACAGACTCCATCAAATGTGGAAATAGGGAAGAAAAGGTTGGTTACAATGTTATCACTAAGGTTTGCCTAGAAGTTGTGTAAGAGGAAAGTATACCCGAGGTAACCACAAACCAACCTTTTAGATGCAGAATCTAGCCAATCTGCATCTAGAGAGGGCTCTCTCTTTATGATTTATCTTTGTTCTTGGAAGGTTTTAGGCTAGTTATAGATTCAAAGTTTGTTTTGGAAAATGGTGGAATCCACAAACTAAGGGCAAGGTTGAGAGCTTTCAGTCCATTGGGCTATGGAGTCAAAGGATGGCTTTACTGGATTTCTATTCTAAACACAAGATGGTATTACAGGGCAAGATAGCTAGACAGAGAACAATCCTTAAATTTTAAAGTGGATGGGATGATCTTGAAGGGATGAAAGGCAGCTAAGAATCTTTCACCATGTTCAAAAGAAAGAAATGAGATGACTACAAACAAAGAGCAATGAAGATTTCTTTATTATAGTAATCAACAATGTTTAAATTAGCAAAGCAAGAGCATTTAAGAATTCATGCTTATAACCAATTTAGAGGAAAACATTAAGAACAATCACATCTGAAATCAGAGTACAATTAAGTAAATTCTGATTCAATCCTTTATGTAAATTATTCAGAAATGGATATGATGATATTATAAACTAATATAAAATTTCAGACAAAGGGTAGAAAGACTTATTGAACTGTAGTCCAACACATGAATCCTGCAACAAGTCCAGTGCTTTAAATCGTCATCCAGTAAGCCACGAGTAAATTTCTCCAAAATGATTTTATTCCGAAAACCTCAATGTTACAACAGAGTAATAGAATCCCCCCCAAATGCTTCCAAGAGTGGAGTATTTATACAAATTCTAAACTAAAATATCTTGAAACAAATATCAAAATTGGTTCACAAATCTCTCCAACTATTTACATAAATAGAACTTAATTAAAGGACACTCAAACTAATGCATCTATTTGGAACTATTTTGTATGGATAGGTGATGAAAAAGAGGAGAATTCGAATTTGATCCAACTCTTAGTTGATGATGAGGCATCCAAGTCACTAACTGCTTCCTTTCTTTGTGCAATCTGCTCCAACAATTCTGCAAACTCGGGGTCCAATGATATCTTTGTATTTCTCAATATGTAATAGATATGTAAAAAGTGAAAGAGGTTATAGTAGATAAATATGTTGGTGAGATAAACCTCTTTCAGTTTCTCAAAATTCCTCTCCAGCTATGCATAATAGTCTCTGTAAACAATATGTGTAAAACAGAGTTTTACAGAGTCTGAAAACTGGCCTGTAAAGATGCACATGTATCTCTCATTATAAAACCACTGTCAAAAAACTGAGATAGGTTTTTGTAGATGGGTCTCTTAGGAACAAAAACCTCCTTTAGTTTTTTATGAAGTATTTTGGATTGGCCACAATCTTCTCTGCAAAATGATGACTTAAACTGGAATTTTCTGCAAAAAGTGCTTTCCAACATTGTTTAATATTTTAAAAACCATAATGGCTGTTAGAAAAGTGAGAGAGGTTTTTGTAGATGGTCCTCTTAAGAACATAAACCTCCTTAATTTTTGTAAAATTCATCTTTGATTGATCACAATAGTTTCTGTAAAACTATGACTAAAATATGCAATTTCTGCAAAAATGTTCCTTTGTGTTATGTTTTTTCATCTTACTTTCATTTTCTTTGACCTGCTTACTACATTAGACAAAATCACACTGTAGGAAAAGTATTCTCTCATCTCTTTACCATTTTATCGCCTTCCGTATTTACTTTTATCATACTGATCGCCCGTAACTTCATTTTAACTTTCACTGACTTTTACCTGATACACTTTAACCACTGATACTCTTTAGCTGTTATGCTTCCTAACCTCTGTTTGAATAGATTTGATAACAATATTGGAGCAAACAAGTCTTATGACTAGTATTAAGACTGTTTATCCAAGGATGTGATCTTCTGGTCACCTCTTCAGGGGACAACTAAGTAGATTTTTCAAGCAATTCCCCAATGGACAAGGGAGTGAGGTTTTTACCAGGTTCAAAATGGAGCATCATTCAAGGCTTCCGGGGCTTCCATTTTGGTTCTTGTGGATTCAAAACGGATGTCTCTAGGTTTTCTTCACAGGCTGGGTGCAATTTCAATTTAAATGAAGGAAATTAACACAAATGCAGTTTCAGGGGAACAATTCACAGTTTTAAAACCTCAGGGGATGATCTCAGTGATAAGTTTTAATCACTAATTCAGTGGAAAACAAGGAAAATAGACTTTCTCTTGAAGTTTCTGAGCGCTATAAGATAAATACCTGTTCTTGGAGGAAAACTGGCTTTTGACAGGGATCAGGCGATGGCGGGAGTGTACTCGAACACGGGTGCAGCGGAATCTTGGAGTGAATCAGATAACACAGTCAATTTCAGTGGAAATTCGAAAACCGTAGCAGGGAGCGCTGTCGTTTTCAATAACGAAAATAACGGAAAAAACACAAAAATGGGCTTTATTTACAAGTCAAAGGGATTTTTAGTTTTTCGAGGGGTGACGTCATACTAGTATGGGCTGACGTGAGCAGGGTCGGGCGGTAAGCGGTAAGCGGTAAGCGGTGATCCCGCATCGCTTATAGACAAGAGTGGTTTTGAACGAGCGGGCAGCGATTCCATAAAAGTAACGACACGTGGATGGGAGACTGGTCAAATACCACCAATCCCCCGCTGGTTATTATTCGGGTATTGGATGGCTAGCGGAAAGAACGTTAGCCGTAGATCTGTGGTGGGGTGATCTGACGGTGGAAAAGAAGGGGAGAAGGTGAGGCGTTATTGTGCGGGCCCGGCGGGGTTTTACACGTGATTATCGTTATTAATCATCCCGGGGAGCTTCTAATTGGCGGAGAAGGTTGGTTATTAACTAATTCTGATAATTAGTTAATCCCACTGTATAATAGAAATAAGGGTCGCGGTGGGGTTGAAACGTCGGGCGGAATGCCATGGTGGATGGGCCACGGTGGCATAAGACTTTTCAGTAGTTTGAATTAAAACTTTGGCTTTATTCATATTTTTGCGTTTAAACATATATATCATATGTTTAAAATTTTTCTCGTATATGTTTTATTATATTATATGGTAACAAATAAACATTATTTAATTACCATAAGGGCGGGATTAATGTATAACGCTATATTTTAACCAAAGGGCTTGTAGAAGCGGGTTTTAATGAATATTAGGGAGGTAAATACTTTGGTCAAAACATTATAATAAAGGGGATTTTTGGGTATATATAAAAAAGGGAGTTATATACTTAGGATAGGGCATTTGACTCGGGATTTAGTAAAATAGAGTTAAACATCAATATGACCAAGGGACAAGGGAACTCAAAACACTTTGCACATCTTAAGAAAGTGATAACTTCTGAAGTAAATTGCAATATCTTATCTTCAACACTTAAACTTAAAATAGCAGGTTATTTTGAGGGATTTTTATGGAATCTTGCATGATTTTCCTAAGTAAAATAAGATTTTACTTAGGACAATGTTAATGGTGGATGATTATAATGATGAATTATTTCAAGTACTTAGGTCTTTTTGATCATTAGGCCGAGGGTCCGGTCCCTCCAGAAGTCAAGGAAATGCCTTGAGCCCTTTTGATCTCCAAATACCTTAGTACTTTGGGGGAAATTAGTAAAACTTTAAGGGGAAAGTGATGAGGGAAGTTAATGATTTTGACTTTGCTTGCTGTGATTTTCCAGTGTATTTCCTGCTTTAGTATTTGTGATGAAAGTAAAGGATCAAAAACATGTAGCAGCATCATTCATCAAATAACACTTTGCAGCACCATCTACCTACCCTATCTACTACTACCATTTTTTCTTCTTTATTAGGGTGCATTTGGACTTGCAAACCCTTTTCAATCTTTTTCTTTTTTACAAGGAAAATCTATCTAATTCTACCCTTATTACATCCAAGGGCTCAGATTAAACTGTTGAGCACCTTTTATTAACTCTACCTATCTACTTATCTGCCAAGATTAAACTGTTTGGTCAGATATTTATTCTCTATTCTATAACATGAAATTGAAAAATGAACTAGCCAAGCTTAAACAGTTTGACTATTCATGAATTGTGGCATAAAACACAAGTTGCACACAATTTGTTTATTACATCGGAGTAAAAAGTAGTGGCATTTAGACTTGCACACTTTCCTTGGCCTTTATTTTTGATGGGGTTCATTTCTTTTACATTTTTGGCCATTTTTATTATTTTTACCCTTTTCTTTTAGGGTATACCCTCTTTACATTTTTTAAATTTTTTGATTTTTTGGTTTTTCAAGAATATGGAACACCTTTGTTCAAGAAAAAGGTTTGAACATATTCCATAGTTCAATCAAGACAATCATGAAAGATGAAACCTATTGATATAGGAGGCTAACACTGGCTCCACTTGGGGATGGCTTTTCCTTGTGAAAAGTCAAGAACAGCAGGTCAGATGCCTCAACATGTCTTCAAACTGAACTATGTAATCTCCTTCTTCTGGTAGCTTTATTGTATATATGATAGTAAAACTTCTGAAGCTTAAGGCCTTCACTTCGGGCTTCAACTTCAGTAAGTCACCATCCAATCAAAACTGCGTTTCCTAGTTGGAAATCTTGAATTGAATATAGTCCTTTTTCTGCAACCTGAAATCTGATATGAAACTAAAACAACACACAAAAATTTTCAAACCAACTTAGTGAGAAACTAGCTGAAAATTGACAACTAAAAAAAATGCTCAAAATTCTGAGCTTATTAGCACTCATTTACCTATTCTAATCTACTAAAAGTCTTATTGAATCAGGTAATACAAAAATGCCAATGAAGCCAATCAAGAAGCTGTAAAAATAAATGGATAACTTGATTGCTTGTGATCAAAATTGGAAGTATGTTATGATCATGTGCCTTTATAATAAATGATATGATGTGTAAAGGCCACTTTTGATGTATTTGATCCTTATAGAGAAAACATGTTTGCAAATTTAGGCTCAAAAGATTCTCCATATAATCTGATATAGGATCAATAAAAGCATGATGTATGTTATTTACTTCTAGGCCTTCAATGACTAATTGTTCACTTGAATTATGAATATTAGACCATGAACTTATTTCTTCAGTCTTGTGTTTGAAAGAATAATCATCTTCAATATGCAAGTCAACAGATAGTACAATTTCCTCTTGCTTTTGAGAAGGAAGATTTTCAAAGAATTCTTTAGGATTTCGGAAATTGTATGGCTGAATTTGAGAATGCAAAAGTTTGATTTCATTTTCATAATTTTCAGAAATGATCTTGAGAACACATATTTTCATTTTAGGAGAATATTTTCTTGATTTCAAAATAAGAAAGAAAGTTCTTAGAAAATCCTCATCAAACTGAAGTTCTAATATCTCATCCCTCAAAATAGCTAGTGATTGTCATGTGAAATTATCAAAATTATCATCATACTGATCATATTTAGGCAAATCTTCAGAATAAGGAATGTCATCAATTATAAACATTGGATCAGCATATTTCTCTTCCAACAATCCCAATACATCTTGATTAGATTGGTAGCATTCTATTTGAAAGTCATTATTTTTCTCAATAGGAGTACTATCAAGTAATGGGCCTTTTTGCGAAGGTAGAATAACATGAGCATCAACTTGTTCTTCTATCCCTTCATGGATAAAAAACTTTGTAGATTCATCAACATTAGAAGAAGTAGAAACAATTTCCCCATTATGTAAATATTTTAAGGATGATTGCATGTTTAGAAGCAAATTGATTTCTTCTTCGGTGAGGGGGGGTGGGAATCTCTGAATTCTTAGATTGGAATGACAATTGTTTTTTCTCTTATCTAAAAATTGATCATGAGGTTGATTATTTTCTTTAACTTCATTCAAAACATTAAATGAAACATCATTAGTTAATACAGAGGGGTTTTGTGGATCTTGATTTATCTCCTGACTTATTTCATCTTTGTTTAACTCCTCTTGATTATTATGATATTTAACTTGAGAATGAAAGTTTTGGACTTCTTCTAATAAATCTTCAGGAGACCAATTTGCAAAATCTTCATCAATATTTTTAAGGTAATGTATAAGATCTTCAGCTTGATCACAACAATTTTCAGCTAATGATAAAGATGGAAAATTTTCTTTGTAATGCTCATAAAATACCTTATGAAAATCTTTTAGAGAAAACAAACTTGCAGGTTTAAGAGCTTCGTACCATTCCCTTGCTTTTCCTTCTAAGGTTCCCATGAATATCTTCATGAGGCAATCCTCATGCCAATCACCTTTCAATCTTGATGAGTGTATATGAAATTTAATGAGATGTAGTAAAGGATCATCAATATTCTCATCTTGAAACATGGGCAGATTTTTACCCCAATTTACCTTCGGTAGTTTGTGTGGAAATCCAGGTATGTGATCTCTGCTCATGGGAGCATATCTTCGTTTTATTCTTGGATCATCTTTAAAATCAGCCATAATGAAAAGCCACTTTATCTGTACAACCAAGTTAGATCTTTATATAAAATACAATACATATTGAATCTTAACGAGAAAGAACATAATGTCTTGGATTAAGATCCAAGTTTAAAGCCTGATCTTTCCATATTGTTCTTCCAGGTTCATTCCTCCAGTGGAGTCTTGATTGTGAAATGGATTTGGAGTCGCCAGGTGGATGATTTTAACCTTTGTGTGTCTGATCCCTGTCCACCATCATAGATCAGATCTAAACCTGTAAAACAATTCTGAAGAGAAAGTTAGTTCTTCAGGAAACTAAATTTTTTTGAATTTTCAAAACAACTTCTACAAACTCTTCAAGAAATTTAAGATTTTTAATTAAAATTTTCTCAAAGATTTATTAAACTAGAGAGTCTGATTAAATGTTTGAAACTAAAGTTCAGTTATTAAGCTAAACCAGAGATAGACTGAAGCAACATTTATTTACTTTTGCAATTGCAGAGCAAAAGCAATTTCAAAGGCTACCTGGCTGATCTTCAGACTCTGTCTATAGCTTATAAGTGAACAATATTATCAATAAAAATGATTAAGCTCCCCAGTATGGTCGCCACTATGTTTTGCATTTCCTCTAGTGTTTGAGGAGCTCTTTCCCTAAGGGAATAAGCTATATCGGAGTCAAAACCATCTGGAAATTTAACCAACACGTTGTTGGGTGGGGGTCTTAGGTTTTGAGGAACTGCATTATAAGATTCATTGAATCTTATGATGTAATCTTGCACGGTCTCGTTAGGTCTTCTTCTTAATTTCTCAAATTCTGACAGGATCTGAAGAGGATCCTTCTTTTTCTCCCATATGTTCAAGAATGCCCTATACAAAGCTTCTAGATCAGCAATACTGTTCGGGGTAAGAGCCCTAAACCAAGTTCTAACTTCTCCAGTTAGACTCTGAACGAAAATTCTCATTCGGATATTATTAGTATCAATCTCATAAAACTCAAAGTAATCAGTCATCCTTTTGGTGTGTTGTTGAGCTGTGTAAGTACCTGATCCATCAAAAGGTGTGATCTTACTCTGGTAGTCCTGAGGTAAAGCTGGAGGGTTGGCTGGTAACTGTAAAGGGGCATATCGATTGGCCATTGGAAGATAAAGTGGGATGACAGGTGTAGATGGTCTAGCAGGAGGAGAAGATGGTCTAGTAGGAGGAGATGGAGGTGCAACAGGTGTTTGAAAAGCTTGGGAAAAAACAACTGAACTCACAGAAGCTTCAGTAATTACAGAGATGTTTGAACTTTCTTCAAAGGTTTTCTCAGACTGAATAGAGTTATGCAATTCTCTGTCAAGATGATGTGAAACAAATCTGTATTGCAAATCTTCAAAGAACAATGGATCTGGAACTAATCTAGATAATTCAGTCCCAGAAAAATTCACAAACAAAGATGTTTCAAATCGTGCATCAAAAGGAATGTCATCAATATAAATAATTTTCACAGGACAAGATGCAGACCTAGAAAGTGGTCTAGAACTTCCTGTACTCTCCTGACTTCCTCTTTCAGAACTTTCTTGACTTCCTTGTCTTCTAAGAATCCTAGGAATCAGATTGGGATTTTCGAATATTGGTGGTGGATTGGGGTTAGGGTTTGACCTGGTATGTCGAATCCTTTCTGAAGCCAGTTTTCTTAGACTATGTGTTTTTTGGATTTTTTGATTTTAATTGAAAAAATAAATACAACTTCTACAAATTCTTCAAGAAATAATGATGTATGATTAAAATTTTCTCAAAGATCTGTTAAACTAGAGAGTCTGATTAAACATTTTGATACTAAGGTTCAATGTATAAGCTAAATCAGAGATAGACTGAAGCAGCTTTTATTTACTTTTGCAATTGCAGAGCAAAAGCAATTTCAAAGGCTACCTGGCTGATCTTCAGACTCTGTCTATAGCTCATAAATCAAACAATAGTATCAATAAATGATTCAGATCCCCAGTATGGTCGCCACTATGTTATCACTCAGGTTTTCCTAGAAGTTGCGTAAGAGGAAAGTATACCCGAGGTAACCACAAACCAACCTTTTAGATGCAGAATCTAGCCAATCTGCATCCAGAGAGGGCTCTCTCTTTATAATTTATCTTTGTTCTTGAAAGGTTTTAGGCTAGTTATAGATTCAAGAGTTTGTTTTGGGAAAATGGTGGAATCCACAAACTAAGGGCAAGGTTGAGAGCTTTCAGTCCATTGGGCTATGGAGTCAAAGGATGGCTTTACTGGATTTCTATTCTAAGCACAAGATGGTATTACAGGGCAAGATAGCTAGACAGAGAACAATCCCTAAAATTTAAAGTGGATGGGATGATCTTGAAGGGATGAAAGGCAGCTAAGAATCTTTCACCATGTTCAAAAGAAAGAAATGAGATGACTACAAACAAAGAGAAATGAAGAATTCTTTATTATAGTAATCAACAATGTTTAAATTAGCAAAGCAGGAGCATTTAAGAATTCATGCTTATAGCTAATTTAGAAGAAAACATTAAGAACAATCACATTTGAAAACAGAGTACAATTAAGCAAATTCTGTCTCAATCTTTTATGTAAATTATTCAGAAATGGATATGATGGTATTAAAAACTAATATAAAATTTCAGACAAAAGGTAGAAACACTTATTGAACTGTAGTCCAACACATGAATCCTGCAACAAGTCCAGTGCTTCAAAACGTCATCCAGTAAGCCACAAGTAAATTTGTCCAAAAGATTTTTATTCCGAAAACCTCAATGTTACAGCAGAGTAATAGAATCCACCCTCAACACTCTCTTCTTTGAGGGTTTATTTATACAAATTCTAAACTAAAATATCTTGAAACAAATATCAAAATTGGTTCACAAATCTCTCCAACTATTTACATAAATAGAACTTAATTAAAGGACACTCAAAATAATGCATCTATTTGGCACTATTTTTTATGGATAGGTGATGACAAAGAGGAGAATTCGAATTTGATCCAACTCTTAGTTGATGATGAGGCATCCAAGTCACTAACTGCTTCCTTTCTTTGTGCAATCTGCTCCAACAATTCTGCAAACTTGGGGTCCAATGATATCTTTGTATTTCTCAATCCGTAATAGATGTGTAAAAAGTGAAAGCGGTTATTGTAGATAAATATGTTGTTGAGATAAACCTCTTTCAGTTTCCCAAAATTCCTCTCCAGCTATGCATAATAGTCTCTGTAACAAATATGTGTAAAACAGAGTTTTACAGAGTCTGAAAAATGGCCTGTAAAGATGCACATGTATCTCTCATTATAAAACCACTGTGAAACAACTGAGATAGGTTTTTGTAGATGGGTCTCTTAGGAACAAAAACCTCCTTCAGTTTTGTATGAAGTATTTTGTATTGGCCACAATCGTCTCTGTAAAATGATAACTTAAACTGGAATTTTCTGCAAAAAGTGCTTTCCAACATTGTTTAATATTTTCAAAACCATAATGGCTGTTAGAAAAGTGAGAGAGGTTTTTGTATATGGTCCTCTTAAGAACATAAACCTCCTTCATTTTTGTAAAATTCATCTTTTATTGGTCACAATAGTTTCTGCAAAACTATGACTAAAATATGCAATTTCTACAAAAATGTTCCTTCTTGTTGTATTTTTCATCTTTTCACTTTTTTGTTCCTTTGACTGTTTTACTTTCACTTTAGATAAAATTCAATGTTGGTGAAAGTATTTTCATCTCTTTTTACCATTTTACTGTCTCTGTAATTACTTTTACTGTTTTACCTTTGACTGCTCTGTAACTTCATTTTAACTTTCACTCTGACTTTTACCTGATACACTTTAACCATTGATACTCTTTAACTGTTATGCTTTTCCTATCCCTGTAATTTCTCATTTCACTTTTACCATTCACTGTGCACATTTCATCATTCTAATCTCTCTCTGACTTTGTATACAAACTGTTTGTTGAATGAAGATATTGAATTAAAATCTGAGAATTTGGAGTAAAAATTTTGTCAACTAGTATTGAAATTGTTGGTCCAAATCCATATTCTGATGATAACCTGCTAAAATCAAACAATTTGTTAATGAAATCCAGGTCTCTATGAGGGGCATTCAATGGGGTTACATTCAGGGCTGCCGGAGCTTCCATTTTGGTTCTTGTGTATTCAAAATGGAAGTTTCTGGGTTTTCTTCATAGACTGAGCGTGATTTCTAAAATGAATGAAATTAGCACAATTTGTAGGTTCAGGGAGCAATTACACGGTTTTAAAACCTCTGGGGAAGATCTCAGTGATGTTTTTTAATCACTAATTCAGCGAAAAACAAAGAAAACTGAGTTTTACTTGCAGTCGGGGCGGAATGGGATAAATACTTGTTTTTAGAAGAAGGATGGTTCGTAACAGGTAACAGGTGATGGCGGGAATGTACTCGAACACGGGTGCAGCGGAATCTTGGAGCAAAAACAGGTAACATAGTGAATTTCAGTGGAAATTCGAAAATCGCAGCAGGAGGCGCTATTGCGTTTTGACAGTGAAAATAACGGAAAAAACACAAAAATTGACTTTATTTACAAGTTAAAAGGGTTTTTATTTTTCCGAGGAGTGACGTCATCGACGTACGGGCTGAAGTGAGCGAAGGTCGGGTGGTAAGTGGTAAGCGGTAACCCCGCACCGCTTTTGGATGATGGTGGTTTAAGTCGGGAGGGCAGCGATTCCACAAAGCGTTTTCCACGTGGACGGTGGACTATTCAAATACCACCCATCCCCCGCTGGTTAAAAGGCTGACGAGGGATGGGTAGCGGGATTGACAGGGATCGTTGATCTGCGGAGGAGTGATCAAACGGCTGAAATGATGGGGAGATCGCGGAGGATTAAGGCGTGGGCCCGTCGGGCTTTAAAACAATTTAAAGTTTAGTCTAATCACCCCGGGAGATGCATAATAGGCGGAGAATAAGGTTATTAGTTAATTCAGATAATTAACTAATCCCGTATTTATAATGAAAAGGGATTCGTGGCGGGATTTTGTTAGGCGCGGGGTTAAAATGCTGCATTAGATGCCAGGTGGATGAGCCACGTTGGCGCGGGGTTTTCCAAAGTTTAGTTTAGAAAATAAGACTTCGGGTTTTGTATTTTTGGGTTTAAACATACATATCGTATGTTTAAAGTTTTATTTTTCATATATGTTTTATTATATGATAAATTAATTAATATAATTAATTTACCATATGGGCGGGATTATTATATAAAGATATAATTTAACCAAAGGGCTTATATAGTGGGTTTTTATTTGAATGCATGGGGAAATAATTACTTTGGTTAAACTTTAATAGAGGGGTTTTTGGGATATTATTTTAAAAGGAGTTATATACTTAGGATAGGGTATTTCACTAGGGATTTAGTAAATAGAGTTAAACATTAATATGACAAAGGGACAAGGGAACTCAAAAAAACTTTGCATATCTAAGAAAGTGATAACTTCTGAAGTATTTAGCAATATCTCATCTTCCATACTTAAACTTAGAATAGTAAGTTATTTTGAGGGATTTTTATGGAATTTTGCATAGTTTTCCTAAGTAAAATGGGATTTTACTTAGGATAAGGTTAAAGGTGAATGATTATAATGATGAATTATCTCAAGTACTTAGGTCTTTTTGATCATTAGGCCGAGGGTCCGGTCCCTCCAAAAGTCAAGGAAATGCCTTGAGCCCTTTTGATCTCCAAATACCTTAGTACTTTTGGGGGAAATTAATAAAACCTTTGAGGGGAAAGTGATGAGGAAAGTTAATGAGTTTGACTTTGCTTGCTGTGATTTTCCAGTGTATTTCCTGCTTTAGTATTTGTGATGAAAGCAAAGGATCAAAAACATGTAGCAGCATCATTCATCAGATAACACTTTGCAGCACCATCTACCTACCCTATCTACTTAACACTACCATTTTCTCTTCTTTATTAGGGTGCATTTAGACTTGCAAACCCTTTTCAATCTTTTCTTTTTACAAGGCAAACCTATCTAATTCTACCCTTATTACATCCAAGGGCTCAGATTAAACTGTTGGGCACCTCTTATTAACTCTACCTATCTACTTATCTGCCAAGATTAAACTGTTTGGTCAGATATTTATTCTCTAATCTACAACATGAAATTGAAATATGAGTAAGCCAAGTTTAAACAGTTTGACTTATTCATGGATTGTGGCAAAGGTTTGACAAGTTGCACACAATTGCTTTATTACCAAAAATGAAATAGTAGTGGCATTTGGATTTGCACACTTTCCTTGGTCTATTTTTGCTTGGGGTTCATTTCTTTCTCTTTTTTGACCATTTTATTCTTTTTACCCTTTGATCTTTCTTTTAGGGTATACCCTCTTTACATTTTTTAACTTTTTTTATTTTTTGGTTTTTTAAGAATATGGAACACCTTTGCTCAAGTAAGAAGGTTTGAACATATTCCATAATTCAATCAAGACAATCATGAAAGATGAAACCTATTGGTATAGGAGGTTAACAAGTCCCACATTCATGCTTGGAATATGGCATAGGGATGATTGGATAAAGAGAGATTTGACTGAACTAATATATGGTCGGGTGGAATGTGGTAGTTCCATACTGGGTTGGATTTTTCATTCATGAATAAGAGTTCCTTTCCTTGGTAATTTATGTGTAAATGTAATGGATTCTATGTATTGGATCATAACATGCAACTATCTTAACAAATTCGTTATAACATATATTAATAAAATAGGTACAAAAAACACATATGAACAAAAAATATCATCCCAAAATTGCTTCTTTATTTTGATGTGCCTTTGATTACAATCATCTGTTCGATATGTGCACACAATTTCAGGTTTTATTCACACTAAGACACATATTCTTCCAAGGTCTCTGTGCACTAAACTGAAAAACCTTCCCTTTACTATAGAATACAGATTGAAAATACTTTCCCTTAAACATAGAATGATACATGATATATCTATAAGAATTACATCCATTTATATATTACTACATTGACAAAATACCATCGTCCAAATACCATGGGCCCTACAAAACAAGAAAATATAACCTGAAACCTATTACAAAGAGGAGGGGCTTCGACCCACCCCGAAGCCCTTATGATACTGCGCGATATATCCAAAATTATTTGCTGCGTGGTATACTTCGTACTCTGCTCCTCAAAACGTAGATTTTTCATCCAAATATAGGCCAAGTTCAGTTGTTCCCAAAATGACCCTAACACTCACATGTGATTCGTCCCAAGTCATTTAGCTACTTTGCCTCTATTTTTTCTATGATTTTATTGTAAGCAACGTTGTACAATTGTAGTATCTATGTTTTCTGCTTCTCTTCACTACGCATCTCTTCTAGAAGTGCCTACTGGTCCTATAGTATTATTCACTATTTCTCCTTCCTATTGTCGAAGCTCCTGGAGGTTCCCATCCATTTCCTGCGACAACTGGAGAGCCTCATCCTGCTAGGGTTGATTTCTCTCCATCAAAACATGCTCTTGTTTCCTCAATTATTTTATCTACTTCTGAAGGACCTTTCCTTCATTAATCCTAGCGAGCTTCTACAAAACTGGTAATTTGTTCGCAATGGTCTAAATCTCTTCTAACTTCTTATGCTTCTGCTGGATGTCTTCCTCTATCTTCTATACATCTAGATCTTCTTGTAGCAAAGTGAAAATCTGCAATGTGTCTTTAAAAAAATTTCCACAGTATGCCATTTTCGAAGAGAAGCCTGTCACTACACTCTTTATGACAATATTCCTTTTCTCTTGAATGTTTGGTGGCATGGATAGCTGTTGTTTTAGTTGCAGCTCATTGATACTTAGATCATACTCGAAATTTACATCTGTGACATTATTTTTGGATTCCTTGACTACAAGACCGAGCTTTGCCACATTGTCTTCCACCAATTCTTCTTCAAGGACATCCATGTCTGTAACCTCCCTGCATGTGGCTTCGACCACTTCCTTTAACCTCTATTGTTTTTTTTTAGCTTGATCCTTCTCTTTGACAGCCTAGTCGAGTTTCTTCTTTAGTGATGTTATTTCCTATTCTACCTAAATATTTAGCTTTGAAGTGTAGTGTTTTTTTTGCTTCAACTCATTGATGATTCCTTGATGTAGGTCATGCAACACTCAAATTGGCAACAATTTTATGTTCATATTAACATGGTCCCAACCTTTCTCTTGTTGCTTTAATTTAGTGGGATTGAACTATAGAGCTTTGATAGGTATCTGCATGATTTTCATCCTAATTATCATCCCTATCAATATTTCACGTGGGAGATCTACCCTTATGTGCACTAGTTTCCTTGTTTTATGTGCCAAGAGCTTTAAATCCACAATAATTTGGTTGAAGCCTATTAGGAGTGAGCCATAGTGATTCTCTATCTTATTCCAAGACTTCGTTGTTACCTCCCACATCTTTGCCCCAATATCGTCCAGGTCCCCTTTAGTCAGGACCAATGGAATTATCTCCTTTGAATTATCTTCCTTCTGCTTCTTCTTGCTCCTGTGGAAAAAATTGTTGTGTATCTTTGTTTTTCCTTTTCTGTCATTGTCTTCTCCTTATCATGTTTCTCACCTCGACAAGGATCCTTCTAACCCTCATCATGCTCCTGCTCAAGGTATTTCTCTGGTTCCTCTTTCTCCTTATCTTTTACAATTGGGAATCCATGCTCTGATGTCTCCTCATATGTCTAACTACCTTCAACCTCTTCCTCTAGCACAATCATCCATTCTATGGGGCCACTATTGTATTAGTGTAGCAAGATCATCTTCAGTGACCAAGTATGGTAGAGGATGCCATGTCTTCATTATATATCTCTGAGCCTGCACATACACTCTAAAAAAATCGGCCTTTAAATTCACATCAAAATTATTTTTGGCATATAGAATCATTGAGAGGCAAGGATTTTGGTTCACCATAATCTGAAAATCCATGTGATATAAGACAAAAATTATTTTTTTCTCTTGTACACGCGATGGCTCGTTGGTATACCAGATTGAGGCATACAATGAAAATTCACACACATATTATTCTACCATAGGAAAATACAACTCCTCTGGTACTTTCCATGGCAACATTGCTTTAATCAAAATCAACCATGCAGGGTTGTACCTTTCGTTTGCACTTCGCGAAAATCATTAAGAAACTCCTTGCAGAGATATGCGGCCCAAATGTATTGAACCTCATTTTTTCACTATGTCGCTAATGAATCTACCATCGCAGGTATGTCATTTTCTCAAAACTTTCTCATATTATTCCTAGCTAAGATGTTTATGTTGAAGAAAACTCCCTGGTCACTAATCAAATTGATATCATATCTGGTCACTAATCAAATTGATATCATATCTGCGCTTTCCTTTCAACAATCCAAAATTCTCCTTAATGTTATGAGCTACATTTCCCCCCCCTATTTTCCCACAAATGCTTCTGCAACGGAACCATTTTTTGGTTCGTTTTTGGCTTGAACCAGGTTCAATATATATTGTGCACCATCAAGACCCTTGGTCATTGGCCCTTTCGACAATGGCTTGCAAGAATATTGCAGTCTCACTCGAAGTGACTATGGGTGGTTGCAGAACCAGGTTTCTACATCCTTGAAGGATTGCACGATGTGGTATTCTTATGTTTTATACTTTAGAACTTCACAAGTTACTTTTCCACATTTAGAAATATATCATATACATCACAACTAACAGTGTGCTATCATATCATGCAACTTCCTCAACAACTTCACTATAATATATGTTGAGAAACTTGGTACATAAAGAATATAAGAGCGCAAAATATCATCGCAAAAATGTGTCTTTATTATGGTGGATCTTTGATTAAAATCGCCTCTGACCTCCGCACACAGTTGGAGGTGATCTACACACTAAGTTGTAGACTCTTTCGAGGTGTCTAGGAACTCAGTTGTAGAGCCTTCCCTTCACTACAAAATAAAAATTACAAATACTTTCCCTTAACCATAAAATGATACATGATCTATCTCTAAGAATTACATCCATTTATATATTAGTACATTGACAAAATAGCATGGTCCAAATATTATGGGCTCTACAAAAAAAAAAAAATATAACCGGAAACCCGTTACAAAGATGAGGGGCTTTGACACACCCAAAAGCCCCTATGATACCCCATGGTATATCCAAAATTATTTGTTGCACGGTTCACTTCATGCTCCTCTCCTCAAAATGTGGAGTTTTAATCAAAATCTAGGCCAAGTTGGGTTGTGCCCAACACATACCTATGTGAAAGCGACTGGACGTTTCCAGTCACAGTCTTTCCCATTTCAAGGGAGCAGCTGGGGGATTGATGCACTAAAAGCCTATTTTGTCTCACGGTCTAGTGTGCTGGAAGGTCCAAATGGCTCTTGGGTGTGTTGTACTAGATGTAAAAGGTCTATGCAGTGGAGTATTGTTGGTTCCACTTCCTTAAGGTGACCTAGGACGTTTAACGAGATCATAGTATCCTCTTGTCACATGTTTACCCAAGTATATTGGGAAGATTTGGTAAATGTGGGAGGAGGGTTTTACAGAATCCATGGTTTAGTGAATTTTTTTTTAATTTTAAACACTTATAGGCAGTAAAAAACCTCTCCCCTTCATGAAAAGAGTTATTAATATCGGTATTAGACATGAATCTTATGTTATCCTAGGTAATAACACACCTCTTGCAAAGAAAACATGCATTACTCTACTATCAAGCCCTAAAATGCAGTCAAACTTCATTCAAACATCATAGAACTTTTGGGATGCCTTCTCTAGCACCTGTATTACCTATCAATTCCTTTACAAGTCCTAATAACAACACATCAACTTTAATAATCATCAAGAACCTTCCTTAATCACTCATTTTTTTCTCTTTATTAATTTTTCATAGAGTTTCACTTAAAAGAATCAACAAACTTAGTCCAACTTCCTACAATTTCTCTAGACCTTTTGCAACCTTTTGCACCTCCTCTGTAATCATCAAGAAACTTGTGATACCTTTCTAACCATTAATAATCAAACTCCATCCATGAATTATCTAATAACATCAATTATGCATGTTTAACAACAATTGCATAGTGTGACAAAACCATAATGTGATAAGAGTGTGACAAAACCATGACATAATGGGACAAGTTGACATATAGGTTGACATCAAGGAAAATACACAATCTCCCCCTTTGGACTTGATTTCAACCTCCTGCAAAAACCAAGTCCTACTCTCCCCTTTGACATCAAGGGAAATAATAATGTAGAACCAAGGTAAGAGAAGTACTCCCCATAAAATTCACAACATTATAAATTTTATTTTTTGATGTGAGACAATAATTTTGATTGCAACATATGGTCATAACCTCTCATACTAGCCATTCTTCCCTTGAGCATATAATGGATCTTCTAGTGATATGCAATGTAAGTATTATTCTTTATGAAGCAAGCACATATAATGTATATATACTTCTTCTCTAAGTATGAATAACATCTACCAATGAATCTCTCGACCAAATTTTACATCAATTACCCAAAGAAACATGGCCATATACATTTCAAGACATGAAATTTGACTTCCAATAGCCATACATGGGTTGAATAACCTAATCAACATGGGTCTCTTCATGACCAATCCATCGAAGAATGGGATAATCATGATAGGTATTCATGATAAATATGTGGAATCCATCAACAAATAGAAATACAATACATGATGGCACATGTCTACTCTCAACAATAATTTCAGAAACAACATATGTGGAGTCAAAAAGGACCTTCATCATCACAAGCCATTAAGTGGAATAGGACTGATCAACAACATATTGAATATAAGCAACATTAGTAAAGAACTTTCGGTAAATATTATGACACAATGAAAACAACATATATATCTTCCTCATCAATCAAATATGCCAATCAAAAATAATAAACGTACCAAGGAGGTAATGTAAGAAGACTGATCTATACAACAACAAAAATAATGTGATTGATACACCATGAAGTCATCGTAGATCATCAGACTCTCATATGATCCAAAATACTATATAGACATCATCAACAATCTGAAATGAATAAATGTAAGATAGGTAGTTCCTAATGTTCCTTTTTATGCTAATAAGGAACCATAATGCCAACAATGAGCTATCGTAATCTCCCCCTAAACATTTATCAATCCTTAATCACCACATCATATCACAATAGCTTTACCAAATGCAACATTAGTAACATCATCATCTAGAAACACATGACAACATCAAAGTTAAAGTAGTGAAATATCACATATTCATAACTCCCCATGATATCATGCACACATGCATACCTCCCTCTGATATCTTGCACCTCTTTCCAACAAATTGGTCTTGTACCCCTGATAATCATGCGGTCATGATTTGCTTCCCTTTATGCTATGTACCTCACATTCACTTCTGCAATCCCTTTAGAAATATACATCAAGTATAATATACTACAATGGGGATTTTTTTTCCCCTATGCCTCTTGTTGTTGCTCCTTCTTCCTCTAAATATGCTTCTTTTGGATGAATGGCTTAAGAATTCTAGTATTCTTGCAATATTTGACCATGTGTCCAAATTGTGACACTCCTAACAATTCTTGTAATAAGAACCTTGTTTTCCTCTACTCCATCCACTAGATCTGTAATTAGTGGCCTTATGCCCAAACAATTACAAGTAAAACAATATCCATTAAACCATTTTTATACTTGAGGACTAGTCTAGTCTCTAATATTGATTTCTTTCTTTCTTGTTGGTGACTTGGTTCATTTTTCTTTGATGAGTCTTATTAACCTATTTGTAATCTTCTTATTGATCTGCGACCATGTTATTGTATCAAATACATTTCTTAATTAGAGGAGATCATTAATCATTAATATTTTTCTCTAATGATTTAGATACCTTTACCCATTTGAGATTCCAATATGATTGGGATTTTTTCTTCTCATAATCTTCACTTAGGGTCACAATTTATGATTCTAACCTTTAACAATGCATCTCTTTCTCTTGAAGTTTTTTCATCAAGACGTCCTCTCTTCTTTTATTTGTTTCTAGATGAGTCTTTAACACATTTATTTATTTAACACATCTACTTTATTTAAATTATGTATCCTTTTTTACATTCTTGATTCTATCAATTTATTTCAATGCATTCATTAAATCACTTATTTCAAAATTTTCTGATTCACTAGTCAACTGATCTTCAAGACCCATAAGAATTTTGTAAGTAGTGTTAGAATATAAATCTTCATCTACCTGATCACTTGACATGTCTTCACTCCCTTCATTAGAAAAAATTATTTTATTTGTACATACATTATTTTTTGAATTCTTCTTAGAGATACTCTTTTTTTTATTTCTTTCTTATTTCCTAATATGGACATATAGCAACCTAGTGGCCAACTCTTCCACAAGTAAAAAAATTAAAGGGAATTTTACCTTTGAATTTGTCAGTTCCTACTTGTAACTTCCTGACAAAGTTTGCATATTCTTAATCTAAAACGTACCTAGTATCTTTAAGCTCTTATTTTTGTTTTCCTTTACATGTAGCTTTGAAGGAAGCTTCTTGATTTCTAATATTTCCCCTTTTGGTCTCATTTTGTAGGATGTTAAAATCTCATGGGGTCTTTCTAAAGATATCTGACTCAAATCCTACATTTCCTCAATAGCTGAAACTTTTACATTGAACATAGGGGTTAGTGATCTCAATATCTTCCCAACTATCATAGAATCCTCCAACTTATCACCAATACCCATCATAGTGTTTACAACTTTGTATACTCTAAGGAAAAAATTTGCAATACTTTCATCTCCTTGAATTTTAAGGCACTCATATTGCATTCTATAAGACTATAACTTAGAAATTTTTACCTTGGTATCACCTTCATATTTTTTTACTAGCTTGTCCCACATTTCTTTCATAGTGTTGAGCTACTTCACTTTCATAAACTTGGATTGTACAAGTCATCCTAGTATGGCATTGAATTATTCGGCATTACTCTAATATTGTTTGTTTCTTTCCTCATCGGTAGGTGTGGATCCTAGATATTGATATCCCCCTTTCAGTTGTTTCCTAAACATTATCTCCAAGAGATTTCAAATAAGTCCTCATTTTAACCTTCCAAAATATAACATTTGTTCCATTAAACAATAGTAGCCTGGTAGACAAAACACTATCTGGGATTCTCATCTTGTTGGATATCCATTTTTAGCGATCAAATACTTCTAAATGACTTGGGATCTAATACCAGTTGTTATAAATACTAAGTAGGGGCGTGGGGGTTTGAATCAATATTTCATACCCAATCAAATTTTACTTAGATTATTCTTTCCTTTTCAATTTTATATGTTCCATAGTTCCATTACTAGGAGAATGTGATATAGATCTAAACATGCTCAGTAAACCATGAGAAAAATTGAACATAAGAACATGTAAACCATAGCATGCAGCACATAACCAACACATCAACACATAGAGACACCAGGTGTTTAGGTGGAAAGCCAATTGGGATAAAACCACTGTTTTTGTTGTTTTTCTTCTTCTTATTATTAAGAAATTATTCTTACATATTTCACTAGCATATACTCTTACGAGTGTATAGAATTCTACGTTTGGGAGGTTACCACCTCCTCTAGTTTTCTAGCTACGGCTTGAAGGAGGCTCCTACTCCCTGATCAATTTTATCAGCTACTACCAGAAGAAATCTCCTACTCCCTCTATGAAGGTTCCAACCCTTAGTACCTCTTCCGGCCATGTTTTATAATCTTTCACACTTGATCCACCTAACTCAAGCATAAATCATGTAGGCCATGTTTCATCGAATTTTCAAATTGGACCCACAGCAACCATTACGCTCAATCACTGAATAGCTAAATCCAAAAATATAATCTCCTCTCTAAATTCACTAACTGATCAACCAAGATAAATATTAAAATATTTTTCATCATCACTATCAAACATCAAACCATAAAACATATTATATGCACATCAATACGGAGCCAAACACTTGCTCATCAATTTTGTCAGAACCAATTTAATACTTATCTATCATACTCATCGATACTGTCAAATACCAAGACAAACTCCAGAATTGTCTAATATTTTGTCATAAACCATGTTAGACACTTCTCTCATACACCTTAGCATAGTTGTCAAGAAAATAATCTCTTTGCGAGATCAAAACCTTCTCTAAATACAAATAGCAACCACCTCAAGAGATAAACATCAAATTCTTCAAACATTATAGTAGCATCTAAATAAAGTCTACAATAACCTCATATTAAAGACAAGCAATGAAATAGATATATAATATCATTATCCATATGAGTCTATACCATGGTCATGAATCATGAATAATGAACAACCACAACGAATCCTCTCTTTCTGTCTAAATTACAATTGTTGTGCAGATACACATTCATATTGCATATCACTCATAATATTGATACTAACTCAAAGAAATAATTGATATTACTAATCTCAATCTCAATTTTCCCAGCAAGGCATCCCCTACAACAAAAAAATATTGCAATTCACAGAATTATACTATAACACTCTTCTAGTACTGGCTCTTTTTATAATACATTAAGGAACTCAATCAAGTAGATACTTTCATGTCAAAAATCCACTCTCTATTTTATTCATCTGAACCTTATACAACAACATTATTCATATGAGGTTTACTAGCCTCTCTCATGCATACACCCTTTATCATACAAAACTCTAACAAAAATATTGATCTTTGCACACATTGGCCAACCACTATCATAGATCTTTGCATACACAAAATTTTATTAACCAGGAAAAGCACATGTATAAGAATCTCAATGTATGTCACAGAATCAATGACTTCACATTATGATATAAAAATAGTAAGCATATAATTTCAACATTGTATTGTGGGTAAGTAGATATAGTCGCTTTACATCTACCATATCAAGCAACAAAGGGAAAATCCAAAAAGTAATATCTTTCACTGCAACCTACACAAGATTATGTTATTGAATATAATAATCAGTCAACCCACTAATTCATATAAAAAATGACATACTACTATTTACAATTAAAATAATGATAAATACATATGATAGATGTATTATTTTAGTGCACATTATCTTCACCATGTTAGAGTGAACCTTCTTTAAACATTTTGCAACAAACAAATTAGACCTCCATTGTATTGTTAAATCAACATCATACAATCAATGCATCATATCTATATATTTCACATTACATCATTGTGTATAACCCATGAAAACAAGTAATCACACATAATACACGACAAATGAAAAAATATACTATTCTCATCAATTCTCCTTCATATCTATCATTGAATAATCAGATCTTGGGCTTCTCCTAGCACCCTGGTGCACTCTTGTCCCATAAAAAAGCACATTGAATAGGTCACCAAATGCACACCTAGTTGATTGATCTCCTTCTCCTTTTATAAATTCTTTGACTTGCCAATACCACAGGAAAAATTGTATGGTTTTTTTTATGGTAAACTTTGACAATTTCATCGAGACATCACTCGACCTTCCACACAAAAATACCTTGGGTGAATCCATGGTTGTGTTGGAAGTTTTAATTTTCAACACCTATAGGGAGTAACACACCTCTCCCCTTTGATAAAAGAGTTATAAATTTTTTATTGCAAATGATACCAATGTTTCCCTAGGTAGTCGTGCTCCTCTTCTAAATAAAACCTGCATTACCTTGCTATGAAGCCCTAAAATGGAATCAAATTTCATTCAAAGCTCATCCAAATTTTGGGATACCTTCTCTAGAAACTCTAAGACATATCAAAGCCTTTAAAAGTCTTAATGAAATCACGTCAACCTCAATATTCATCACGAACCTTCCTCAGTGGGTCACTTGTGTCTCCTTAGTTTTTTTTCCTAGCGTTTCACTTACAAACATCAACAAACCTAGTCCTTGTCTCTAGCAACTACTATAGAATTTTTTCAACCCTTTACACCTCCTCTATAATCATCAAGGAAGTCGCAACATGATCCGAATTTATGTAGGAATGCACTAAAATATAGAAATAAACATAAACACAGAGATGTAGTGGGAATACAACTTTGTTTCATTAATATCTAATAATTGAAATATTCTTACAGATATAATAGACATAAACTAGATACGGCAATGGAAGCTTATCTCTGAGAAGAGATGTGGTAGCTACATGCCTATGAACTCCATTACAATGAGGTTCCTAGGCCTATTTATGGTTTAAAAACAATGGAAAATCCTAAACATCCAAAAACATGACCCTAGGATATGAAGTGCCAAAAATATTGGCCCCATTTGGGTAAATTGGTACATCAACTTCCTGGGGATGTAACTTTGGCATACGATATATGCTTGACGTGCAAAATACCTCATTATAAATATCTATCTGAGGACTACAACTTTCAAGTGACTAACATCAGTTGAAGACCCATGTTGGTCCATGTTTTCCCAAAAAAACGTCATTTACAGACTCAAAACGACTCTAAAAGTTTAGGACCTGAAAATTTTCCAAAAGTAGTAAGTTTTGCTACAATTTAAGAAATTGAAAAAGCTAAAAGAAATAATTGGAGGGGTCCAAGTGGAGTACATGGGTGGCCACCAATATCCATCTAGATCACTCCTCATTCTTGATGAAATAATGCCCCCCTTTGCATTGAGTTCCTCCATGAGATGAGGAAAATTCTGCTGAACTAGGTCCCTGGTGAGCCAGTTTCCCTGGTGAAGGAGTTGGCCTTCTTTGATAGCTTGATATAGGTGGATCCTCTGCTAACGTGTGTTATTGATCTATTTTTCTATGAAATTATCAATTATGGCTTTTTCGATGTAGTCTAGATTTAACTCTGATGGGGTGAGTTCTTCTACCATGTCAGATGTTTCGAGTAGAGTTGGACAATATGGACGAAGGTGATCCACATTAAACAGTGGGTGTAGGCCTAAGAATGGGGGAATTTTTAGCTTGAAGGAATTGTCCCCTACCACCTTGGTGATGTTGGATGGCCCATATCAGAGTATGTGAAGCTTGCGGTGGTGCCCATCAAGGTGCTCGTTTTGTAAATGTAGCCAAACTGTGTCACCCACCTCGACCATGTGTGGCACCCGATGTTGATCATGAAATTGCTTGTACTTGGCATGGGATTTATCCAAGATGTCGTGGACCTATTCCTATATGTTTTTGATGCATTCACTAAATATGGTTTCTTTATCAGCCTGAGACAGTACAAGTGTTGATTATGTCTATGTGGGCACATGAGGTATGGCAACATCAGGCAATGGCACAGCTAGGGTTAGATCAATGGAGTGCTTGACCTAATAGTGTAGAGGAACCTCTGTGGGTGAGGAGAAATTGTCCTTGTATTCCTCCACAAATTTTTCCATCTATTAATGTCATGCAGGGAAGCCATGTTTGGAGGTTGTGGCAACAATATTATTCTTGCCTTGTGGGAGAATTATAATGAAAAAAAAAATTCCTGGTTTGGAAAATAATCTTACTGCGTTTCTTAGATGTAATAAAAGACATGGTAGGAAGCGATACTAACTCTCATATCCTATAAAACATATTTCCCAAAGTAATAATAACAGAATGAGGCCTAGACTCATACACAACATGCCTCTTCCACAAGTATTGTTGGCCTAATAATACATCAAACACATCAAAAGGAGAAACATCACACAACACCTCATTTGTGAAGGGCTTGATATTGGACAGAAGGTGCCACTATTGGTTGATGTAGAGATCTCCTACTTGGTAAAGCCACTCGATGGTATACAACTTTGGGTGTGTTGTGGTCGGTATGTTGAGCCTCTTCACGAACTCTGCTAAAATGAGGTTCTTTTAGCTTCTGCTATTGATAAGGAATTTCATTGGAGAACCCTTCACCCACATATGTGAATGGAAGAGGTGCTCCCCCTCCTCTAGATCCTCGGGATCCTCCTTCTAGAGCATGGTGGTGGAAATGGTGGAGTTGGGTTTCGCATCAATGATCGGCTTCCCTTTGTCATTCACCTTGTCTAGTTCTGACTCGGAATCAGAACATGCATCCATTTTAGATGCCTTCAGTTAGGCCACCAGTGATTGTTTGGCCCGACACTAGCTTGTGTTGGGAGTGGAGCTATTATGAAATTCACAGCAATTTCCTGTGTCCTTATTTTGCTTTTTGGTTTTTTTTTGTGTCACCATGACTTCTCTTTAGCCCTTTTTCTATAGTTCAAGGGAACCTTTCACTCGCTTTCGATCTAAATATCCAAAGTCTCACTTCTTCTGCTTAAATTTCTGCTCGATATTGGCAGCATATTGATATGCCGCACCAAGCGGTGTAATGTCAAGGAACTCCATTTCCTCATGAATGTATGTGTGAAAACTACAAGGAAAAGAACCTCTAGCGGATGTTTTTGAGGAACCCTTTATAAAAACACCCCAGACATTTGCTTCTAGAAGAGGTTCCAAGTGGAGGTTGGCGGGCAGAGGTTTTTCTGATGTATTTCTTCTGGTGCTCTTATCACCATAAAATGCATCGGTGCTTCAGCACAAGAAAGCACCAGTGCAGTTAAAACATTGGTGCACCAAACACCGTGTGCTCCATACACATCCGCCTGGTGTTTTTTATTTTTGTAGCGCACGAGTACTTTACATAAATTCAGCACCGGTGCCTCATAAAAAGCGCACAAAAACAAAAACCACCTGGGTCACCCTTAAACGCACTGGGTCGCCAACGCATCAGGTCACCCTAAAATCCCCGTGCACTAGCACAGGGTAAAATAAATAAAAAATTACATCCAAAAAACCACACAAAACATAGGCACAACGGACATCATGCACTCCTAACACACCCGCTCGGTGCATCATATTACTATAGAGCACTGGTCCCTTACAGCTCTTTCGCACCAGTGCTTCAGAAAACATGCACGAAAATAGAAATCGCTTGGTGTGGAATAAAGAAAATGCACCAGGGCACCCATAAACCCCATGCACCAGTATAGGTTTAAATAAAAAAAAATTATTGCCAAAAAACCGCTCAAAACATTAGCACACCGGAAACCTTGCGCTCCATACACACCTGCCCAGTGTGTTATATTAAGAAGTGCACTAGTGTGTGACAAATCGTCAGCACCAGTGCCTTATAAAAAGTGCGTGAAAATAGAAACTATCCAAGGTAGAATGATGGAAACGCACTAGGGAACCCATAAACCACGCGCACACCAACAAGGTTAAATAAAAAAAGTTACGGCCAAAAAACCACACAAAACATTGGCTCACCGGACACCATGCCTGGTGCGTCATATTACTGTAGAGCACAGATGGATTATAACTATGTCGTACTAGTGTGTCATAAAAGTGCACGAAAACAAAAACCGCCTGGGGCGACATAGTGCAAAAGCACCGGTACGCCAATAAAAACCCCGCGCACCCGAATAGGGTTAAATAAAAAAATTACAGCCAAAAAACCACATTTTTCACTTTTTTCAGTGCTACAGAGCTCTCAAGGACCGATGCAAGTTATCCTTGTTTGAGCCACCTTGACAACTGTGCTCCCATTGCACTCATTGCACGCACTACTGTTGTGCATTGCCCACCAATCTCCAGATTGAATTTTGTAAAATGGTGGAAAAATTTTATTTTTCAAATTCTATAGCTAATATGCCTCCTCGACGGGTAAATCTATAGGTATTTTTCATTTTTTTCCATAATTAAGCCTTTTAGTGGATTATAATTTCAAAAAACCTTAAAATTAACCATTAAAAAGAAAAAAAAATTGTCGCGCGGTGTACTTGAGCTGTTTGGCTTGCACCAGTTTGTGGTGCTGCTTATAAATTTATAGCCTGCACCACAACTAGTGCTAACGGTATCTGTACCGGTTTCAGGGTGGTACCGATAGGTGCACCATGTTATTTTATTTTTTTTTAAAAGTGTGGTGCAGTTTTTAACTAGAATGCACCGTTGAGAATGTGGGATTGCGAAAACTCGATGCATTGATGAAATTATTAGCCACGGGGCACGTAATGTTGTCAGTGCACCGCATAACGTAATTTGAAATTTTCAACAGTTTGGCTTGGTAAACCGGTGCTAAGGGTATCCGCACTGGTTCTGGGGCAGTACCAAAGGCGCACCATGTTATTTTAATTTTTTTTAAAAAGAGCGGTGTGGTCGTTTACTTGGCCGCACCGTTGACCTTGTTGAATAGTGGTGATGCGGTGAGATGACTGAAATAACTGCCCCGAGATGGATATTTTTGTCAGTGAACGACTTACCGTATTTGGCCTGCGTCAACGGTGCGACCTTCTAAAATACTGCACTGATGACTATGTACGGTGTCAAGAAGGCGGTGCGCTGATTTAGCTATACGCCCCGGGGCATATAGTGTAGTCAGTGCACCGCCCTCCTAACACTGCATGTAGTTAACGGTGCACTAAAAACATTTTTTGTGGCACCACCCCCGATGCACTGAATACGATTAGGTGCACCATCCCCAGTGCGCTCTATTGGAAGATGCACCGAAATTGGTGCGTGACTGTGTTTTCAGTGCACTGACTGTTGTTTTATCTATTTTTCAAAAAATATTTATATACGTATATTTCTAAATACATTTCTCATTTAATAAAAAAATTGTGTTTAATATGTCAATCACTTAGAGACACAAAAGGAGAGAAGAGGGGCAACAACAACAACAACAACAGGCAGAACAATATAACATAGTTCACCTGTGGGGGGCATGAGAGAGGGAGAGAGATGCGTACCCTCACCCTACTACAGTAGTGATGCAGGGGCTCCTAATGCAGATATGCTTCCTCAAGTTCTATGAGGAGGCTACTTCCCTAAAGTCCCATAATTTGTTTTTGGGACATCTTATCTAAAGGTGGAATGTCCAGCAATAGGCTTCCTAGGTTGGTATCAACCAGTGGTACACACCCACTGAGGAGGATATATATTTTATTACAAGGCTATCAATGAGAGGGGTCGATTTTCGCTCATTCCTTGAGGTTCCAGCTAGATGTGTAGTAGGGAGGCAGTTAGTTTACTCCGAGAGATACATTGGAGAAATTTTAGTATCACCTACAGATTTTTGGGTCACTGGAGGATTGTTACGTATTGGTGCATTTGGTCATGAGGAGGTCGAGTGTCTCTCACTTATCATTTAGACCATTTCACACAACACCAGTGACGAGAATCACATTATTTGCTCGCTTTTATATTATGTTTATTCTTTAGTACAACAGCCATGACTTGTCAGGTGCTCTGCCATTTTTTTGTGGTAGTTATGTAAAGCATTAGATAGATGTCATGCTCATGTATAAGGGAGGGTCAACTTCCCTTTTTCTTTAGAGCTTTTTTGTTTATTCTTTTAGAGGTTTCCAAAGACGAGGCCTAGTTTTCTTCGATGGCCTCGTGGGCTGATTACTGAGGCATGTTTGCACATGTGGGGGTAGATGATGCCCAAGAGGGAGGAGACTATGTTTCTAGCAAGAATATCAGATGATGCACTGGAGTTTCTAGCCAGTGTTGATGAGAATCCCTTCATTATGGTCCCATGTCCTTATGCGGGGTTGGATTGGCGAGGGTGTCCCAACATTCTCTTCAAAACTGATGAGCCGCTAGATGATAAAGGTAATATTACTATTTTATTTAAATTAATTCTAACATGTTATTTAACTTGTTTTTATTAAATTGTGTAATGAAATTGTCTAATTATTGCTGTGTACTTGTATATATTTTGCAGACATTGTACCTTTTGATGGTGACGAGATGTCGGCACCACCACATAATCCAAGTTTGGATCTTGATGACGATGAGGGCATGCTAGATGTTGAGGATCATCAGGAGGCTAGTGCAGAGAATCAAGGTAGGGAATCCTAATAATTAGTACAAAATATATGATATCAATTAGTAACCACGTTGACAATATTACATGATTATAAATTGGTTTGACGTTGAAATAATTACATATTAGTTAATATATATACCAAAAAATTATAATTATTACCATGATTGTCCCACGATTGTGGATAGAGGATGCAATATTGTTACAATTGACAAGGTGAAGCAGTTGTCCATTTTCATCTACCAAATGCATCTTGCGGTATGCAGCTCCTGATAAGAACTTCTAACGTTTTGGAGAAGTGCTTTGAATATTTTGTGCATCTGAAAATGATGTTGAATCTACATGAACTTGCAAATTTGTATACATTATAAATTTAATTAAGTTGTGCATGATTGACTACATGGATAAAAAACATAAATTCAATTAGATAGTGAAAATATAAATAAAATTTGAAGTAAATATTACGTCTCGAGATGGATAGGGAGAACTCCGCGATGGACTTTGAGAAATATTATGGAATGAGCTGGATTTTGAATAAATTTCCATTCGATATAATTATGATATTTTCTCCCTGCATTTAAGAACAACAACAATAAATTTTCGTGCACACACCTACATGTAATTTCACTGCCTAATGTATAGATCACCACACTGATGTCGTGTTATCCTCAAACACATCGGTGGGGTGCGATTAATGGACACAGTGGTGATGAATAACCGCAAATAAAAAAACACAACTCTTTTTTTCTTTAAGTGAAAAAAAGTGGAAAATTGAAAAATGGGCAGCAAAATAATTTCTAAAATCTAAGTTTTTCCAACATTTCTTTAAATACTAAACACTTTTCATTATTACACTATTTTTGCAAAATGTTTCAGCTAGAGATTTGCAGGAGACATACCTGAAGCAAACAGAGCACGAGAACATTGTGGAGCAGGGAATACATTTGGACAGAAGTATTTAGATAGTAAGAATTCCAAACCTCTGTTCTTTCAAACCTTGTAGCATAGAATTTCAAACAATCTCATGAATAAATTTTATTGTTTTTTTTACTTTTTTCTACAGTAAAAGAAAACAAATCTAATTTTATTGTTTTTTTTACTTTTTCTATGGTTTTTTTAATGTAGTAAAAGAATAAAATCAAATTTTATTGGTTTTTTTACTTTTTCTGCAGTTTTTTTTAAATTTTTCTGCAGTTTTCAGAAACAAAATTAAAAAATAAAATTCCATTTTTAGAAACAAACCCTACATTCTTTTTGTTTCTGCCCTTTGTTCTCCTGCCTTCTGTGATTTCAAAATTAATTCTTTTCAATTTATATTTATAGGGATTTTATGCTCATAAGACATCCAACCACGAGATGACTTGCATAGTCATATCCCAATCCATGTCAGCCCTTGCATGAATTAAAGAAAAAACAAACTTTTCTTCTGCAGTGCACACAGACTAACATAGCGCACTGCTGCGCTCTCTAATACCAGTGCACCGCACAAGTTTAGTGATAAAATTAAAAAAAATAAAGAAAAGAATTATCAGTGTGGCATATGTAAAATATGGCACCGGTGCGCTATTTCATTATGGCACATCATGAACGTGTTGTTTTGCAAAAAAATCCATTTTAGAAACAAACCCTACATTTTTTTGTTTCTGCCCTGCTGTAGCTGCTACAACACCATCCAAAATTTTGCCCCTCTTAAATTTTTGAGCCCCTAATGCTTGTGAAAAGAGAAATCAGACCTAAATTCCCCTTTTTTAAAAACTTAGGTTGCTAAGTCACTAATATGGTTAACTTTACTGAGTTTTGACCCCGTGACCTTGCGACCCCCAGGTTGCTAAGTCACGGGGTCGCACATCAGTCCAAAATAAAACATCCGCGACCTTGCGACCCTGCGACTTGTTGACCCCTTAGGTCACAAGGTCGCACATATTACTAACGCATCTCACCCGTGACCTTGTTACCCTCATTAATTTCCCACATGTGTGGCCCCTTTATATATATAAGGGTTGCATAGGTTGCATTTGACCTGTGCGACAGAGAGAAAAAAATGCTTCTAACAAGCCAGCTCGAGCATGATTTTCCCGGGTAAGTGCCTGATCCTCCTGTTGTTTCTATTCTAGGATAGTTTTTACTATTATTTTATTAACCTAGCCTGTTTTAACCCTGCATGACCTTGACCTAACCCGTTAGCATTCCTTCTGCAAGCATCCCCTCCCTCAATTTTCTTCGAATCTTGTGAGAAGCGTGCCTACCCCTCCCCCCTTCCTAAGACCTTGCCTAACTCACTTATGAAGGCTCCTACAACCTTGTGTGGTGATTTTTCAGACACCATGTGTTCTTTCCTAAGCCTTGTTCCGTCGTGCATACGCAAAACCCTAGAGCGACCCGACGACCTTGCAACCCCACGACCCTGCACCCTCATCGCTAAGTCAAAGAAGAACTAGTTTTCATTTCATGGGAATGTAGGGTGACATGACCGAGTGAGTCAGTGACCTTGCGACACAATCATGAGTCGCTAAGTCCCTAGATCACACTTCCTCAAAGTTTCCAACCAATGCGACGTAGCGACCCCATGACCTCGCGACCTAGTCACGGGTCGCCATGTCGTGAAATCACCCTTCCACCGAATTTTAAGCCAATACGACCTATTGAATCCACGACCCAGTCACAAGGTTAGAAGGTCGCAGGTTAACCCACCTCCTTGGAAATGACTAAGCAGATGTAGAAACAACCCACATATTCAAAAATTAATGGCATCTATCTTATCGTGGGATTGTTTTATGAAAATGCCAGGTGATATTGAAGCCGAACTAGAGTTTGTGTCCATTTCGTCAGCCTCAAGTGACATAGGGCCGCTAGCAGTCTACAAGAGGAACAAGATTCCTAAGATAGAAATCTCTGAGGAGGAAAGGCCTATGGTTCTTCCCCCTATCTATGGAGACACAACTTACATCTTTGGTAAGGGAGACAGTATGATTTGGTACCAGATCTATAAAGGATTTACTCAAGATGAATTTCTGGAGGACCTCATTGATAGGTAGATATATATTCAAGTTAAACGATCCAAATTGCACTATGCAGGGGCCCACCCACCAGTGTTCCCATGTGCCAAGCTAATTGAATGGATCCTATGGAGAGTCGAACCCAAGATCTTGGTCATTCGGGACCATGCCGGGAAGACTTTCGCCAACCTCAAGGGACAAGATGCGGAGTACTAATATGCGCTTTCTACTTGAGAGCATACCTTCAGCGATGAATGGGCTACTACTCATGCAGTTCCCATATCCGAAACATTGAAAGAATGGTGGGAAGACCTGGAAAAATTCTAGCTCAAGAAGGATCAAGAATATCCGACAACAGGTCTCGAGAAAGTTTACAAACTTGTAGCTGCAATGCTATGTAGGATGTATGGCTGCCCAGACGCCACCTTCTTTAATGGTACTTGGGTCTCTCTAATGTACACCATCACTGTGTACGGTACCCATTTCAACTAGGCCAACATAATAATAGCACCTCTCAAGTCAAAAATATCTGCATCTATGGCACCCGATGAAGGGTATGCCTTGGAATTATACATGGCATCTTATCTCCTAGATGCAATGTGTGTCAGGCTCCATTTTGAGGGGTGGTCACATAACTGGAACTCAGAGAATGGTGGTTCAATTCAGAAAGACCTAATGGTGTTTTGGGATTCGAGTTATAAGCAAGACATGGAGTCAATATCGGGTAGCTTCATCCCTGCCCTCTACGTGAAGCTGTTCGGAGAAGACCCCCCATGTATGTCCGAGTGAGCCATGGATACAATAACTCAGGTGGCCCACTAGTTTCCGGACACTGATACCACCTTCCTCTGAGTTTTTGTGTCACTCAAGACCCCCCGTGCATTGCCTCCCTTCGTTATAGAAAATCTTCTCCTCCAAGAAACCTGTTATCAGATGTCAGGCGATTTCTCCAAAGTCCTCACTAAACGCAAAAGTAAACCATGGCCAACCTTACCACTCACCATCGGCGCCTACACGGTAAAGGACTTCAGATAAGTAGAAGCAGAGAACTGGTTGAAAGAAGAGTAGGAAAAATCTGAAGCATAGCGCCAGTTGAAAGAAGAATAGGACAAGGCAGAAGTAGAGCACCAGTTGAAAGAAGACCAGGACAAAGCAGAGGTAGAGCGTCGGTTGAAGGAATAGAAAGATAGAGCAGGATCCGAATGGATTATGACACCGTGCTTAGAAACATAGGGATAAACAGAGTTTCCACCCATTGAGGTACCTCAAACAACTCCTGCCCTTTTCACTCTCTCAGAACTAGGGACCTCTGAGGATCTAGATGAGGGAGTGATTGATCTCACTAGACTCACATATGATTAATTCACACATAATATTAGGTAGGAAAATATAATATGTCTAGCACGGGACCCTGTAGTGCTCCTCGCAGTCACTCAAGGAAAGGACATAGTCTTGGACACCAGGACTAACCCGGTAATGATTGCGTCAGCCAGTACAGCTTTTGCAACAGCCACCAAAGATAAAATTAGCAAGATGAGTAGAGATATCATGTCCTTATAGAACAGACTGCAGGCATTTGAACTCAAGATGGCCCAAGCAGAGCAAGAAAAGAAGGCACTAGAAGAGGAGGTCATAAAATTTCAAGCCAGGGACATACTGGCTAATGAAATATCAATCACTATATAGGGAGAGCTAGTCACTTTGAAGGCCTCCATGATGCAGGTCTATGAACAAATTTTTACTGTAAATCAAATTGTAGCACCTCTACTAAAAGAATAGGCTGAAACTAAAAGGAGGAGCACGCAGATGAAAGAAGCCTCTACTGCATTAGAGAAGATATTAGAGTGGTCTAACAGGTATCCATAAGCCCCAACCACATTGCGTAGAAGAGATTGGATTGCTACCCAGAATGACAAAGTTCAGTTTCAGATGAAGGTACAATCTAAGGAAAATCTCATCAAGGATCTAGAGAAGGTAATGTCAGCATATGAACATTTGATTAGTGGCATCAACTCAATGGTCGAGGTACACCACATCCCTTCTCTAGGTGCACTTGGAGAAGAGAAAACATGGTTCAATTCATTATAACACTGGTCCGATATATACTAAACTGGCCTCCCTATTGAATCAAATCATAGTCAAGATGGAAACTTTGATTCCAAATGCCCTCGAATGTCTTCATAGATTAAGAGAAGATACTCCTTAGGTCTCCCTACTAGCTGCAAATTATCGGGCTTGGCAGACCTACCTGAAATAGTAGCAACAGATATATGTCCCAAGCCTTGATATCATCCAACTATTTCCATGATCAATTCACAGATAGTAGTAGGTAAAGCAGGTCCAAGGTCGTATTAACTTAAGGGTCGTAGGTCACAACCATAGCCGAGGTCGCAGGTCACACTTCCCTCAAGTGGCAAAGTAAACCAACGGTCGGGAAGGTGAAAAGTCAGGGATACCCAAGGGTCAATTTTGTTTTATAAATACTCCCTTCCGGGAATTGTAATGGACCTTTTTTGGAGCACTCCAAAGGGGCATCGATTGTATAGCATTTAATGCAACCTTTATTGAATGAATACAAGCACTTGTTGTGGTTCCACTCTTGGATCTGATGGGAGTTAATGTGTTAATATTGTGAATATTTTGCCTTATGTATCTATTATATTTCTAATTAAATCACTCATGTTTCTTGCTTATATAATTTCTAACTTCAACTTACTAAATGTTGTTAATGATTTTAAGTTGTTCATATAGAAAATGTTAAGCAACTCTATTATTTACATTTATCTCATTGCCGAAAAACGCTTAAGGAAGTGAAGGGCACTCTAACCCTAAAGAACTATTTCTTGTGTGGTTTCAACAACTTTCCCTTACAAAAACAACCTTCATAATGTGCTGCTAACATCTTTTCCTTGGCCGCATGTTTGTTTAATTCATCTTTCTATTCACAATGTTTTATGTTCATTAAGGGCTTATCAACCATTTGTATTGTACCATCTAGATAATCATGCATTCACAAGCTTATAGGGCTCGTTCGTGTCCGAGAAAAGGAGTATTGAGCGGTAGTCGGACCCACACCCCGGACCAGATCCCTATCAAAAACGGTTTAGATTCTAGTTGGGACTTTACACCGAGGAGATCCCTTACTGTTGGTCGGACATATTTTCGCGTCAACATGCCCTTCTTCTCCTTCTTTCTATAATTTCAGAATTAGGGCTTTTCAATTTATATTTATAGGGTCTGTATTGCTAAATATAAGCCTAATACATCCAACCCATAGGACGACTTGCATAGTCAGATCCCAATCTATGTCGACCCTTGCGTAAATTAAAAAATATATATATTTTTTTCACCGGTGCACCAGGCATACCTTAGCACACCGGTGCGCTCTATTATCGCAGCACACCGTGAAAGTAATGTGATAAGAAATTAAAAAAACAAAATATTTTTTCTTAGTGTGGTATTTTTGGAATCTGCATCCATTGCACTATTTCATTATGGCTCATCGAGAACATTCTGTTTCGCAAAAAAAAAAAATTACACTTTCAAAAAATACAAACCCTACATTATTTTTCTTTCTGCCCTTTCTTCTCCCTCTTTTCGTGATTTTAGAATTAGGGATTTTCAATTTAGATTTAGATTTATATGGTTTGTATTGTTAAATATAGACCTAGTACATCAAACCGACGAGATAATTTTTTTTTATTAGTGTGCCTATGTAAAATATGGCACTGGTTTATGCTACAAAAACTAACACTGGAAGCTTTTTATTATGTTTAATCGGTGCCATGGTTCATATGTAACGCACCGGTGCTCCTTGTTGACATACAACACCGTACGGTTTACTATTATATTTTTTGCGATGGGTTTAGAAGACCCCAACGCACCAACGTTGGTGCGTACAAAATGAAAGGCACACCAGTTTCTTGAGATTTATTTTTTACCTGAAAATTTGACAATTTATTTATAAATATATTAATGAATGATATGGTACAAGTTTGAGATTGATAAAGAAATGACTGACAAGAGATCAAGTAACAAAAATAATGATAACACATCAAGAAAAGCAAAAAAGGAATGTTCTTTGTAAATTCGTTATAAAAAATATTATTTTTGAACTATATGTAAGTTTAACTAATATGTATTGTTTATTTTGTATCATGCAGAACCACAAAATGATGAAGCTCGATAAGATTATTTCTGATCTAGGACCAAAAGAGTGTAAAATCTTGATGGAAAAATTGCCAAAGGATGAATCAGGTGAATGAAAAAATACTATCGATCAAATATGAGTTTATTTTTTTAATTATCATTAATAATATATTTACAATTATTAGATAACATGTGTCAAACAGTCTACTAATTCACATCTGTTTAATGTTCTTCAAGGACCAAAAAATCAGAAAAGGAATTTTGTTCTAAGAAAAGAAAAGAAATAGAACATGCAAATGAAAATGAATTGCTCCTTAGCTCATCTCGAGTGGTGGTGGAGGTTAACGAAAGCAGGAAAAAAATTTAGAAATATTTGAGGGATCTAGTGGAACGAATGTATAGACGTTCTTTCGACTTAGAATACAAAAACCAATCCAATGATTCCAAGAGCCAAATTTTATGTAAACTACAGGAAGAGTTTCCAGAGAATTGGTCAATAAGACATGTCAGACTTTTAATAGCAAAAACGTACAACAACGAAAAAAAAGGAATGAAAAAGTAATATTCCTTTAAATGTTTGTCTAGAATTATTTATAAATATCACTTTTGTTATATTTTATTTTCATATATCAATATAAAAATTAAATATTTTATTAATGTCGTGTTACATTTTCAGGAAGATTATGAAAATCTCAAAAGATGAACGAGCTGATATCATAAACATGCCAGTAGGAATGTCCAAAATGATGTACAAAGAGATGGTGAAAGAAATGGACAAAATTGCATCCCTGGAGGAGCCATCTCAACAACAACGTGCTTCAAATGTAATATGTAATCATTGAATTTTTCGATCATTAGGTACAATAAATAAATAATTTGGCATTGGATATTAATTTTCAATTATTTTCATGTAGAAAAGAAAAGAAAATGGAACCCATTCGACACATAAAACAGGATGACAAGGAAGAAAATGGTCGATATATAAGTTTGTGAGTAATTGTTACTTCCTTATAACGACGTCTTAACTAGATTTCATTTTTGTATTTTTTAAGTTGTTTTACAAAAATCATCATTGAATTTCTTCAAACAAGTGCTAACGTACAAAGAAGAACCATGAGAGGAATTGATTGAAATTGGGTTAAATATGGGTTGTGAGTATATGTTGGCATATTAGAAACTAATTGTGGAATTTGTAAGCATCTATCACTCTTGTTTTACTTAGCTCCGTATATAATTCATATAACAAGAAAACAAATATTTTGTATTCAATATAGGATTTGTTATGGTGTATAAAACTTTCAAGAAACAAAGTACGGAACTGTTCCACCAGATGAAATTTTGAAAGTTGGCATGGACGTACATGATTTTGAAATGTGTGTAGTTTATGAGTTAATTGTTGCTGTGGTATGTAATTTTTCTTTTCGATTTACATTGATGTATATTATTTATTATTTAAATTTTCATTATTCTCACCAATGTAGAGACAATCATTTCAGTTTATTTTTATGTTTGTAGATGGACGGTGAATAAGAAGAAAACAATCAACACCGTGAAAAAAAATTTCATGAAAATAACGCAAGTCATGGAAGTAGCTCTAGTAGTAGTGACAGCAGTTCAAGTGAAGAATGATGATCACTATGTTTGGATATCAAAGCAAGGCATTGTATTTTTTGAAATATATTTGTGAAATTAGACATTTTGTTTAATGTAATGGACATAGTGTCCCAACTGAAAGACAAAGGGATACTAATAACTGTTCCATTTTGTATGAAAAATATTTTCTTATTCATATATATATATATATACAATAAAATATGTTTTAATTTACTCTATTGCATTCTCCATTGTCGCTTTTGCGTTCTCCATTGTCCTTATCAAATGCACTAAATAAAATTTAACTCATATGAATATTGTTATAAGATATATATGTGCCGACTTTTGATGAATAATGAATTTTAAAAACCATAATTATTATGATATGTTATAACAAATTAATCTAAACATGACATTCAAATGCATTAATAAAAATTTAATTAATATGAATATTGTTATAATATGTGTCGAATTTTGATGAATAATGAATTTAAAACAATCACAATAATTGCATTGTCACAGGTCGATGTTTCTAAAAAATACAAAATGAAAACCGGTGTGTGTCAATTATTGTACACTGGTGTGTTTGTATCGTTAAACATACTGGCTCATTTATATGACCTATGGGCACCGCACAAATAATAAAACCAATTAAAAATATCTGTGCATTTGTGTGGTACTTGGCCCCAGTGTGTTTATGTGTCTATATGCACCGGTGCCATTTTATGACCTATGGGCACCGCATGGATACTGATACCAATTATAAATCTCGGTGCATTTGTGTGGTACTATGAACTGGGGCACTTATGTGTCCATTAGCCCCGGTGCATTTGTATTACATATGGGCACCACACGAATACCAATAACAATTATAAATCTGGGTGCATTTTTTTATACTGCACACTGGTACGTTTCAAAAATTCTACGCGCCGAGGCATCTATAGGACCTATAGCCACCGCATGAATCCCAATACCAATTAGAACGACCCAGTGTGTTGTATCGCCAATACTATGCCCAGTGCGGTTGTATACATTAACGGCCCAGTACATTCTCCTTAGACCACCCTGGGGCGCCTTCTACATGTACGCACCAGTGCGTTAAAGACAAATTTGAGCACCACTGAAAAAATATCCGTAATAACCTCTGGCCACCCATTTTTTTTTAGTTGTGTTTAATTTCTGTTAAAAGCTCCACCAAAACCTCTGTAACCATAAATGGATATTGTAGCGAATGTTTTTTTGATAATTTTGACCAATTTTATAACACTAAAAACCTAATTTATAACCTCCACTAGAGGGTCTTTTCCTTGTAGTGGAAAATAGTTGTGGTACTTGATAACCAAATGTCTCTCTGAATATTTAATACCCAACTTTGTATGCAGGTTATGGAACAAATTCGTCCGCTTGTGCAGATCTTGATCCCTTTGCTATTGTAGCGTGGTCCATTAGATGTACTTGTCCTCATAGCTCCCCATGGGGTAATATTGTTCCTTGATGTCATCTTAGATTGAATTCCAAGTGGGTGCACCTAAGACCATATAGGGTTCACTCTCGTCCTTTTTCTCACAGTAGGTTTCCCCCTAGTCTTTCTCATGGGGGGCATCTTTGAGGACTGCAAAATTAATTTTTTATCAGTGAGAGAGATCATGGATCGAAAAATACCCTTCCATCAAATTTAACCATATATCTTTTATGTGTATATCTATCTAGCCTTCAAATACATGAATTTCAAAGTATACTTATACCTTGAAAGGAGTGGCATCTCCAAAGTGGCTTCTGGATGCGGATGCACTATTAGTGGGAAGATGTTGAAGGATTTAGGAAACATTATCCATCATCATGTTCCTTTGTTTCTTGAGGGCCTCCTCAAAAAATATTTTTATAGGATCTCTTGATCCATCGCCTTTATTTTATTCCACCATGGGAGGCCCTCGAGTTTTGTGAGGTTAATCTTGAAAAGGTTCAACCATATCAAGCCCTAACTCCTTATACCCTGACCTCTTTGGGTAAATGCAAAGAAATATCAAGAAAGAGCATACCACTTTGATACCACATATCTTGATTTATGTAGGAACATAACAAAATATAGCAGTAAATATAAACACAGAGATGCAGTAGGAATAAAACTTCATGTAATTAATATCAAATAGCTAAAATATGCTTACATACATAATGGACATAAATTACCTAGGGAGATGGTAGCTTATCTCTGAGAAGATTTATGGTAGCTACATGCCTCTAAACTATGCTATAATGAGGCTTCAAGGCCTATTTATGATTTAAAAACAACAAAAAATCCTAAACATCCAAAAACCTAACCCAAGGAGATGAAGCACCAAAACTATGGGCACTGTTTGGGTAAATTCGTAAATCACCTTCCCAGGGACGTAACTTTGGCATATGATCTTCATTTGACATGCGAAATATCTCATTATAAATATCTATCTAAGGAATACAAATTTTTAGTGAACAACATCGATGAAAGACCCATTTTTTTCCATGTTTTCACAAAAAATGTCATTTAGGGCCTTCAAACGGCTCCAGAAGTTCTGGACTCAAAAAACTACCAAAAATAGTAAATTGTGCTATAATTAAGGAAATTGAAAAGATGAAAGAAGCACTGGTGGAGGTCTAAGTGGAATAGGTGGGTGGCCACCAATATCCACCTTGATCACAACACCTTTCCAATCTTTATTAAAAAACTTCCATCCATGACTTATCTAGGCACATCAATTCCACATGATTACCAATAGTATTAGAGTGTGACAAAACCATGATGTTACAAGAGTGTGACAAAAAATTAACATAATGGGATAATTTGACATCCAATTTGACATGAAGGACAATACATTAACCATAACTCCAACAATCACTATGTTCGATGTGTAATTCCCTTGCTTTACTATATATCAAGATAACATTGAAGCATACCAACATAAATTTATGTAGCAATGATTTGAAAATATTTTTCATGACGAACTAGAAGGTCAATGGAGAATTAAAAATACCAAAATGCATCATTATAAACTCACAATTAATTTCATGTGTTATGAAATCTATCTTTAGGATATCCATGACATTCATTTTGATTTGGTGGTATTATAAAGATAGGTCAATCTTAGTGAAAATGTTTTCTCTATGTAGTTCATCCAAGACATCATAAAAAAATATGATATGAATTTTTTCATTGATAATAAAAATATTGAAAGCCCCAAAATAAGGATATATCTACCAATTTCCTTCTTTCATTAACACCATGACTTCTAGTGATGAGTAACATCTTATAGTATAATGTATGTTCATCACCTCCAATAGTTACTAAATAGTATTTTCTATTTCATTATGGTAAAAATGGTATCAATACGGGCATACTTTTGGTGGTTTAATTCTTGGAATTAAGATAAGTCCATGGTCATTCTCTCAACTGGAAGGAGTTAAATCCTTCATATTATTAAACATTTGATGATGTTTTCCAGGGACTAGTTGTAAATCTCAATGGAATTCTTGTGCCATATATCCATAATGGTATGTTTGTAATGGGGGGTAATTTTAGGTGTTAAAATTTCATGTTATGACCCTAAGGAAATACACGTGGGGAGTTAAATGTAGATGTATTGTGTAAATGCATATCTAGTATACTTGGCTTAATAATGAAGGAGCCACATGTGTAATGTTTGAATAGGTATATAGAGAGAGATCATGTGTTCACTATTGAGGACACATTATTTTGATGTATGAATGTATTAGGTATTTTAAGGATACTTTCCTATTATTTAATAATTTGTTATGTAACTTATCTCTTTTATCAGTATTGGAGCTTGGTTAAATGCTCATATTTATGTATATGGTATTTTTTTATTTTTTTTCCTATTTAGCCGATAACATTTGGTATCCATGGTATGACTCTAGGGAGGTCTCTCTGGGGTTACATGTATACTATATGGCCCCAATTTGGGACATATCAGGGGTTAAATGTACAAGTATATGTAATAGGGTTGGAATAATAATTAATGGGCCACATGTGTAATGTGTGAATAGGTATATATAGTGATGAAATTGTCATTATTGAGGATATCTGATTTGGATGTGTGAATGCAACAAGGTATTTAAAATATTTTTTCCTATTCCTTGAGTTATTGTGTAACCTATCTCTCTCCTCTATCTTAGACTTGTGTTGCATGCTCACATTCATGTACATGGGGTGTACTTCTATTTTCTTATGATATTTCAATGGCTTGGACCATAACATTTTCTATCAAGAGCATAAAATCCTAGGATTTTTTCTCCTCAATAAATATATCATGGAATTTTTACTATAACACATTTTGTAAGAGGTTTCATATATGAAATTTTTTTTATGAGTGAGGATAAATATTGAGGTACATGTGCTTACATTTTTTATTTCTAGTCCATTATACTTTTAGAAACATATCATATGGAATTTAGACTTAGTGGATAATCATAAAATTAGTTTTGAATGAATAACCTTGGAATTTTATCTTTAAGTATATTTTTCAGAAGTTTCATATGTGAATTTTTATTAATACCACGGAAAAATATCGTAAAACATATAAAAAAAATTGGTTCTAGTTCATCATACTCTTGATGATATAGTCTATGGAATTTAGGATCCGTTGGTCCTAAAATTGGTTACAAATTAGTCATCATGGAAAATCTTAAGATAATGGAATTTTAAGGCAATCGTGGATAAGAATCAAGGTAAATATGGTAAAAAATCCATCATCTATTTCATTATACTTTCGTAGATATTCCCAATGGAAGTTAAGATTTGTGACTAGTCATGAAATCAATTTGAAATGAGTTATCTTCATAGGCTCACTATAACATTTCTGTAGAAATCATATAGAGGATAAAATTTGAATCATCTGATGAGGAATAATAAAGTACCTTAGGTAAAATTTTAAAATAATTTTAGAAAACTTGGAGGCATGACATTCTATGTAAGTTTTCTCTAGGGAAGGAGCCAAAAATAAACATTTTTTTGGTAAGTTTACCATAAATTTCACTATAAACATCAAATTTTGGTTAGACCCATGGAATTGTAGAGACGGTATACTATAGAATTATAGGATAAAATTTTAGACTAAAAAATGTTGAAATTGCACAAATGCACATAAATATATGTCATCTAGAAATGCAAACTCCAAAATAACATTTTGAAACATATGTTAACTTAAAACATTCTATTGGGACATTTTATTGAGGTGATTCAAAATCAAATGGAAAGACAAAGATCAATATCCTTGAGAAAACATCATAACTATTTTAGATCAATATTATTAATATATTAAATTTTAGGTTATATATATATATAAAAATAAAATATATATATATATAAAATAAAATAAAATAAAATATATATATATATATAAAATATAAAATTAATGAAAAAATATACAACAGAATATATTACTATATGATCACCCTAGAAAACCAATTAATGACTAAAGAAATATGACTAAAACGTTGGTCGTGCTATAAGATACTGTAAATTAGCTACTAATAGTGATATATATGCAAAATTTAGTCATCAATTGAAACCAATTAATGACCAAAGAAATATGACTAAATTTTGGTCATGTTATAACATACTATAAATTAGCTACTAATAGTCGTATATATGCAAAATACAATTGTCATCTATAATAAAAAATTTACCATTTGCATTAGCCATTTACGTTTCTTGGTATTTTTATATTCATTATATAAACAACTAATTTAGTCGTTTATTTTCATTTCATTTCATTTCATTAATAATTATTATAAATGACTAATTTAGTTGTATATTCATTTTACTTGTCTTCATCGTTAATCAATATAAACTACTAATTTAGTGGTTTTATATTGATTTTATGTGTTCATTATTAATCAACATAAATTAATTAGTATGATTTTATGACAATTAAAAAAACATGTCATACAATGTGCATGTTCATCTAATATGAAAACACAAAGTTACATATGTTAATTACAATACTAAATAATATCAAGTGAAATTATAAATAATTTCAACGACATAAATTATATTATATGAATGTGAAGTATTACAATATGAGTTTCCAACTTAATATTGGTTGGACTACAATTTACAGATGAAATTTTATTTCATCACTTCAAAAAATTATCATTGTCTTGCCAAGACTTTGCAAGTGAATTCACCAACTCTGAAGGCTTGACCATTAGTCTCTATGTGCATGACTTATTCGAGATAATGCTTCTAAGGGTATCACTGTATCGATCCTCTTCTCTCTCTATTTTTGCAATTATTTCTCCAATGTTATTGTTCTCCTCTTTTTTGAATTCCTATTTCTTACCATCAATACCAACCTCCTTTTCTGAAAACAAAAGAAGATACAATGCAAACTATAAGACATGAAAGACGATGAAAATTAGTATATAAACTAAAGTAGACTATCAAGGATTTATACTACATATACCTCAACATGAGAAATGTCAAAGCCAATCTTCCCCGCAAGAAAAAGGAAATTAAACAAGTTTTCTTCATTTGGGTGATAATGGCCACTATGTGGCAAGATGACCTGTAAACAAAGAAAATAAAACGTCACCATAGAAAAAAAAAACTCAGTAACTTTGTATTCAACCTTCAGGGAAAGATTAGGAACAATCATGCTAAATAAGTTACATTCTAAAAACCTCAGGTTGTAGATAACTTGTGAAAAATAATAATCTGAGGTGTTATTTATAATCGTTGTCATTTTATCCACAACAAAATTTCATTCTCTAACACATGAACTTGGTCAAGTATATAAACAACTTGTGCTCAAATAAAAACATGAAATTTAAATTTTCTAATAATCATGACAATATCTTAACACAAAACAATTAAAAAAATTTAAATCAATTAAGTGTATCATTAATTTCATCTTCAAGATTCGGTTGTTGTTTAAATCAACATGATACCAAAAATTTTCAATTTCGTAGTTAAAAGACAAAACAAAATCAAAAGACACATTCAAAATACAATTAAACAATAAAGAGAAGATATCATGGAATGGACGTTGCAATTTAAAAAAGATTATTTACCTATCCATCGATGTCTTATCTCACATTCCTAAAACATTTTCTTGCCCAAAATAACCATGAGGTGAAAGAATCAAAAAATTAAAAACCATATGAATCCTTACTAGAAACTCGAACAAGTTTTCTTTAGATGGGAGATAGTGTCCACGATGTGCCTAGATAGTCTGTATAAATAAAGGAAATAAAATGTCACCATAGAGAAGAATAATTTAGGAACTTGGTATTCAACGTTCATGAAATTTCTTAGGCATAATCATGCAAACTAAGTTACATGTTTTAAGTGGAAAGTGGTGAATTAGCATACTATATTTCCAACTCTCCATTTTTTATTGCACCAAACCGACTAACATTTAATCCAAAAAGCCAATAATTTTCATAATAGTGGATCAAGAAATTTTCTACAAGAAACTTCTTAAGAATAACGTTCTCCATTCACCACTCAAGATGAAAATTCAATATCTGGTAAAGATGAAGATCCCCTTTAGGTTACTCTCAGGAATCATGTATAATTTCATATACAAAACAATAATGTAAGAGGAAAATGTGCAGAAAAAAAATATAAATCGAAATAGATGACAACGATGACATAATGAGAAAAAGGAATGAAAATTAAGAACCCTGATTTATTTCCATAAGGCAAAAGTCACGTAGAAATCAGAAACAAATCTCAATATCTACACAAGAAAATGCCACATTTATTACCCTTTTGTTCATACCTGTGCACTTAAACATCATCAAAGGTGTTGATATTTTAAAGTGTACCTTAAATATGATGATAAAGTGACAAATGCACATGATTTCAAACTAGGAAATTTTAAAAAGAAAAAAATATTGTTGATCTTTCTAGGTTCTAGAAACATTCTTTCAATATTAACAACCTTCTTTACAAAGCAAAGATGCATTAACGAAAAGCCCAATGAATTCATTTGTTCTTTCACCACATAAGATTTATATGCTATACAAGTTTACTAGTTAATCCTAATGTTACTCAAAATTTTCACAAAACCATTTATTAAACAAATCCTCTCATTTATATTTGGCAAGATGAAGTTTGAAAAGTGAAAATTGATTTTGATTTGGAGTTGGTGAGACTCGGACATTGAACATAATTTTGTGCTTATTATGCAACCGTGTTGCCATCATGGTATATGAGATTTACACCAACCACTTTAAGAGCTCTATATTGGAATAACCATGACCTGGGACTTTTCCATGATCATAATGGGGAGGGTGAATGGTAAAACCCCATTAGCTGACCTATACGTACTCTGAGGAGAGTAAAAGTCCTACCCATTTAGGTATTGGCTCATTGAGCGTGTAAATGTCAATAACATAGAAGAGACAATGTAGACAAATGCTATAATAAATGCATGTATCAATAAGAATCTTATACTAAAATTGAGATGATAATTGTATAAAAGTTACCTAGATTTCAAGAACTCAAATTTTAGTTCTAATTAAACAAGAACCTAAATGAAACATCCTTCACATCGAAACATATGTTTACGAAATCACTTTAAAAATTTATATCTTTTCTCACCTACCTATCATAGTGAAAAACATAAGGATAAGAAATATGAAACTATTGATCTAAAGTAATGGCTAAATGTTGCGAGGTGGCTCTTGATTAATTTTTTTTTCCACCACTCTCCTGACATTGTGATATAATTCTTTGTCTCAAGTAATAGGTACCAAACATCTCCCTATACTTGGTGGTACCCATGAAGTGAACTCTCATATACCTAGTTATATAGAGATTCTACATCTTATCATATAAATAGTGTCAACCTCTACATACCTCTTCAATCTGTGCTCACAACATAACAATGGAATACCACTCAGTGATTCACCCCAGTACAAGGCGACTTTCATATGAGAATGATGTGGATTTAAAATTAGATCTTTCCATCAAAAGGAATATTGTGCTATGGAATGTAATACTATTAATATTGTGATATGTGGATTTAAAATTATATCTTTCCATCTTAATAGCATGCTAATTAAGCCAATTTTTTACAGTGAATTAGCCTCATCAATCTGTGAATCATCCTTTAAGTGTACATCCCATGGAGCCTTCTTCTTATGACGAAAAAGACTTCCATGCATAAAAAAAAAATTTCTTGCTCTCTTAAAGTGAAAGGGAGATTAGAAAATGGGAAGAAGAAAATAATACCAAGAGAACGAATGCTATAAAATCCCAAGGGAATGCCTAAAAATATTTTATGGAATTTGTGGCAATAATTGTTAAATAAATTTAAAGAAATGCTACAAAATTATTGAATCCTATTATCGAAAAAACATAATTATTGAAGAAATCGAGATGAATGGAACAATGTGTGATGGAATCCATAATAGGGAAATTGTTGTTTATATGTGACGAATAGTGGAAAATCATATGTTCACTACCATGTGTCATTACCTTCTCCAACACAAGCTCCGAAAAACTTTGGCAGAATTCGAGAAGCTCCTAAAATAGTTGCATTGTAATTACAGAGGCGAGATATAAAACCTTGTAAGGCATCAACATACTATTGCATTTTTTAAAGAAAAGTATGTTATCTGACACGTAGCCCAGAAAAGAACAATTTTGTAACTCAAAGAAGATAATAAAAAGTTGGAGAAATAGGATGAAGAACTTAAAGGGACAAGTTTATACCCTTATCTTTCCGGAGCTAGGTTTCTTCCAAGGAAAAATATTTGTTTGGAAAAGTAGGCGCACAGATTAAGCTCATCCCCAGTGACTATGAAGGCACGGTTACTGCATTTTATATGTCTTCTAAGGGGACTTTTCATGACGAATTCAATTTTAAATTCTTGGTAAATCCTTCGAGCGAGCCTTACATTGTGATGACTAGTATCTATTCCAACAAAACTGGAAACAGGGAACAACAAATTTTCCTCTGGTTTGACCCCAGCAAAAATTTCCATTCATACTCTTTTATGTGGAACCACGACGAAGTTGTATTCTTTGTAGATAGTGTTTTGATTCGAGTATTCCCCAACAACGAGTGATTATGAGACCCATATCTGAAATTTTTTCCCATGAGAGTATCCTCTTCAATTCGGAATGCACATAACTAAGCTACACAAGGTAGGCTGGTGAAGAAAATATGGAGCCATTCTCCTTTCATCTCCACTTACAAAATATTCAACATTGATGAAAATGAATATGTTCTGAATGTAGCAGGAGGACTTAATGATACTCGAACTAATTGGTGGGACATGCCCTTTTGTTCTTCCCTTCCTCCATGACAAAGGCGAATGCTCTGATGGATGCATCAGAACTCATCATCTATGACTACTAAAAAGATTCAACAAGGTTTCCCTCTTTGCCACCTGAGTGTGTATGCCTCCATTTCTAGTCTATTATGTTTGAACATTTCAGAGTCCAAATCCCTCCATGCTAAACTAAATTTTTCAGATTCTATGATGAATATCTATGGAACTGATGAATATTTATGATGTTTGCACACATAAGAAATCATGGTACTATCTCAATGATGTCTTAATGATGTCTCTAATGTCTCTGGATAGATTCTTCTATCCATTCTCCTAATGTGTAATATGAATTTGGAATGTTTATATACATTCTGGCATTATCAGGAATAATGGAATGTTTTTTTTTATTGTAAACTTTATTCATTTTTTATTTAAATGGATCTGGTTTCCCATGACAACTGCAAGGTGAGCAATCCAATCCTCATGAAAGCCTTAGCTACCCTTTGATTGTTAATAAGATAATATGACCAACAAATATCTCCAAGATGAATAATGTTAAAACAATTTAAAGTAATCCTATGATTTGTTTGGTTATTAAAAGATAACCAATACTCAATCCCCCAAATTTTTTCCTTGTAGTTTATCAAAAATTTTGTTTTATACAATTAACCTCATGGTTGGTTGCACCGATTGAATTATTCACTAAATACATAGGTGATATCAAAGGTCATAAAATACGCCACATTACCATTTTTTTTTAACTATCTACCCATATACACTATATTTTTTATATGAAAATAGCATAAAAATAAATATTGTTATAATATAGCTTCGAGAAATTAGCTTCTATTAGATTTCATTACACAACGAGCCATATCTACATACACACAAAGGAGATTTATATGTCGGGATATAATGGATACTTAAAAATTACCTCAAATATATTGTGCTAAAGTACAGGAACCTAAGGCCCATTAAAGGTCATTACTCAGAGCCCTCATTCCCAACAGCCAACATTCAAGGTGTCATAGTTCAACTACTACTCAATCTAGGTTTGAATAAATTTTATGCCATTCAAAGCTGCTGGGGTGGGATACTCATATACCTGGATTGACTAGGATCCTTAATTACTCAGCGTGGTTATCGGTTTGACAGAGCATCCTCAGTTCGTTAATCAATCTCATCCTTTAGGGGTGCGAGTAGCCTCAACTTCATTTATTATTACTCCTTATTGCTAGCCAGAGATTAATTTCTTGTTTACATTGTTGTTGGTTGACCCAGGTCTGAAGGAGGAAGAGAGGAAGAGAGCCTGTATATATTGTGTTAATAATATATTGAAGTGAACAAGAAAAACCCCAATCCTCCATTTTTTCAATCGGTGTGAAGGTAGAGGAGGAAGAGAGCCCGTATATATTATGTTAATAATATATTGAAGTGAAAAATATGTTAGAAAATTATATATAATACGGAGAAATGCAACCCCTAAAAAATGCGGAAAACACAAGCACACAAAACCCATAAAACTAGAGAGACACAGATACATGTGGTTCACCTAGTTTGGGCTACGTCCACCTCGAATAGCCAGTCCTTCCTTTATATTATCCAGCAAAATGAAGAAACACAACCTACAACAGATCCACTATAATATCCTCTATTCTCTCTCACAATCTCCTGATCTGTTTCTTGCTCTAAGAATACACATACAATACACAGCCATAAATACAATACCATCATACAAGCGAGGGGTTGCCTTATAGGGAAAAAAAACCTAAACTAAAAATAACTTCTACCGTTAGATCATCTGCCTAATGAACAACCCAGATTGACTAGAAATTACTATACTTTTACAAGGCAATTTTACATTTATTTTTAGCTTCGGGGGAGATGCCTCAGAAAACCCCTGCCAGGGGGGGCTCCATAAAGCATAGCTACCCCGCTAGACCCCCCAGCCAGCGTAAAATTATGGGTGGCTTTGCTGCCCCCTTAAGGTATAGGGATCCAATGTTGTGACACAAAATAAAGAAGATAATCAGGCTCCACACTGAACACAAGAAAAACCCTAATCCTCCATTTTTTGAGTCGGCTCATGCATTTGCAATCCAGGTCAAATGATGATGCTCATGGAGTCTTGAAACTCTCATCTATAACTAGATGTTTCATTTCAGCGAGAAACCATCACACATGTCTCTTATTACATGAACTTCACACATACTAAAAAACAACGATAATATTCAACCAATCGTCACAATAACAATATTTAATCCACGACATTCTGTCAACTTGGACAAGATAGCCATCAATTGGAAACTCTAAGCTACAAGTTTTTCTCCCCCCACCACCGAAACCACACAACATGACACAATTCCCTCATCATCCATGCCAAATAAAATAAATCCAACTACCCTTCTTACACTATATTCGCTACATTTAATACCACTAACTAGTCTCAGGCAGGGCGTGCTTGTGAATTGAGCCGGTAGGCACGTAACATTTAATTCACGAGATCGATTCGCTTATAGATAAATTGGAAAGACTGGAAATGACATAAGAAAAGGAAGGGAGCGATAATATCAAAGAAATTTTAGTGACGTTGTCTCTCTGTCATTCAATTATCAAATAGAATTTTCAGTTTGGCACATATGGATGTGCTAAGTTGAAGAGATTACCAACTTGGTGCAATCTACAAACCTTCAACTATTAGCACTTATTTACTTAATTTATATCTAAGTGTTTTTGCTAGGTTTTTTATAAATTTTGATAGTCCCATTTTTTTGGAATTTTACTCCCAACCACTGCCATGAATAAATAGTGGCACAGCCCACAAATTCATCAATTTTTGATAACAGAAAAGGAGAAGCAGTAGATCCGAGATCTGGAGGTGTTTCCATGCAACCAATAGCAAACTAAGTACTGAGCCATGCTCTGAGTTTATTGTTTTCAACAACCGCATTGAATTACCGCTTGCCCGCACCTCACCACCCACAACTTTTATAGTTTACCCATAAGCCTTTCCGTTGTTAAGTTAAATCCCCACTGATGCGATATCGGCGGGACCCACATACCCTTACCACTTCGCATTTTCTGCTTATCCCTTTGTATTTTTCTTACCACACTTACCTTTTTTTACCACCCACATACCACATATCACAACATTTAGCACTTACCATTTAAGCTTGCAACGAAACTTATTTCTTCACTTATGCGATATCGGCAGGACCCACCTAAACCTTTACCGTCCAAAATTCGCAATCGCAAGTTTTTGACTTTACCTTCCATCACTCACAAGTTATGTGATATGTTTTGTGATGTGATATTGTTGTCGCACATCTAAATCACACAAAATTAAGTTTTCTCGGAGTGCCTACAAGCTATGTTAATTTGGGTGTGATGCGATATATGCCATGTCACTATTTCACATCGCAACCCACAAAGTTTATTGAATAGAGCCAAGAGTTAAAGTTGAAATCACCAATTTGCATGGATGCAATGTGGACTAGAACTGTATTGCATAATATTTCAGATCCGCCAATTTCTGTTTTGAATGCGTTTTTACGTGTTTTCGTGTATAAACCAAAATACGGTTTGCATGCTGATTTAATGTAGAAATGGGTCTTTTGACAGCCCAAGGATGAGAAGTTTTTGAACGTCCATTCAACAAATTTAATTGCATTGATTAGATTTAGGTTTTACAACATTTGGCCATTTTGAACATAACGTAATTTCATTAGGAGAGAAGAGTTGAATAGAAAAAATGAATTTCATTGCTCTGCTATGTATTAGGCTGCCTGTGTATGACAATTTAATTTCCACAATTTTTTCTAGTCTCTATGTTGTGGGGAAACACATTTCCTCTGTTTATTTTGTTCATAAATTTCAACTTGGTATCATATAAGGTCTAGGCTCTTAGTAAAATAACAAGCTCTCTTTATTGAAGAAGCTGTAAGATTGATTTGAGAAGCAAATTTCTCCAGTAGTGAGAAAGCTTCTGTTTTACATAGTCAAGTTGATTATTTGTTTACATAGTCACAATGGCAGCAACATCCACAAGTTTGAAAAATCCACAATTACCACAGTTTAATGGTAAAAATTAAGATTATTGGGCCATTACAATGAGCGCCTTCATTTTTCCACAAGAAATATGGGAGCTGGTCGAAAAAGGTTTCCAAGAACCAACAAATGCAGTAGTGTTGGCTTCTTTGACAATGTTAGAAATGGATTTGTTGAGAGATAATAGGAAGAAGGACTCCAAAGCCCTCTTCTATCTTTTTTACGCAGTACACGAGAGTATTTTCCCAAGTATTGTAGTATCAAAAAAGTCTAAGGAGGCGTGGGATATTCTCAAGACAGCCTATCAAGGCATGGAAAAGGTGAAGATAACAAAATTACAAATACCGAGGAGATATTTTGAAACTCTTTGTATGAAAGAGTCTAATAAAAAAGACTCATTATTCACAAATGTGATTGGGTTGGTTACCCAAATAAGGTCTCATGGAGAGACACTTGAGGAAAGAAGAATAGTGGAGAAAATCTTGAGAAGTCTACCCTCAAGATTTGATTCCATAGTAGTGGAAATAGAAGATACAAAGGATCTCTCACAATAAATCAATGGATGAACTTTATGGATCCCTGATGTCTGATGAATATAGGTTGAACAAAACATCAGACTCCTCATTGGAGCATGATTTCAAGATAAAAATGTCTTTTGGTTGAGGTAGAGGTCGAGGAAGATCAAACTACCGAGGAAGAGGAAGAAGTCCATGGACAAGTGGAAGAAACAACACTACAAGCACAAGTGGAAGGGGAAACAATGAGAATCAAAGCAACATCTCAAGATAGAGTCAAGCACAAGGAAAAAGGTATGACAAATCCCAATGCCAATGTCATTATTGTAAAATTTATGGGCATGATGCCAATGAATGTAGAAAGAAACAAAATGACATGAATAATAGGAAAAATGTAAACTTTGTATGAGAAAATCAGAATCAGAGTAATGTGCTTCTAACTTGTAATGTATCGCAAGAAAAACATGAAGATTTATGGTTCTTAGACTTAGGTTGTAGTAACCACATGATTGGAAACATAGCAATTTTTTCCAATCTAGATGAAAATGTGAAGTCTGAACTGACAACGGGGGACTGAAAGAAAAGTCTTTGTCATGGGAAAAGGAAGAGTATCAATACTCACAACGAAGTGAGAAAATAAATTTGTGCCAAATTTTTTCTATGTAAATTTCCTCAAATGTAACCTTCTGAGCATTGGACATCTCATGAACAAGGGCTACAATGTTTTTTTTAAGAATGTGTAATATTTCCAAATAGGGACTATGAGAAAGGCATGCCTGAAAAATGCATTTTTTTAGGAATGTATGCTACACGATTGAAAAAAAACCCTTGGATCCCTTAGATCTGACAATATAATACCTAAATCCAAGAGGAGATTAGAAACAAATCTCCCTAGGTGAGGTAAACAGACCTCCCGCACCTAGTATGGCTTAAATACTCCCTAGAAGGGCCTCCAACAATATGTGCACAATACTATAATAAAATAACGTAGTTTGACTGAACAGCAGTAGGAGGCCAATATAGAAACTCTATAATCACATGTACACTAGGAAATTAGTTTTACAAATTGGCCCATACAATGTACAAGAGAAGAATGAAGACTTTCATGAAGTAAACCCTCAGAAATAAGTGCTACAACAATGTATTAGACTGCAAAAAGGCTTGACAACATTATTTTAAAGAGTTGTAGTAGTTGTACATTACACTTCAGATCTAGAACATATCTATGTATAGAATATTAGATCCATATCAGATCTGTACACTATATGAGCTCCTATACAAATTCCCCTTGCAGTTTTGAGCAAATAGTGAAGTACATGGAGTAGATCTGAGATCTAAAGTTGCAGATCTGCAGTAATATTCAGGATTTCTGAAGTAAATACAATACCAATCAGATCAGATCTGAACATGACATGGATTTTATCTATAATCCATGGATGACCACAGTGAAGGGCAGAACCCAAACACTATAGATCTATCTTCCAAAGTATGCTAGAACACCCTACGACTGTATACTTGTTAATAACACAGTTATGGAAGGGAAACTACGTTGTAGGCTCTAGTACTGGTTTGGCCTGATGCTAAGATATGAAAATGCAGCTCTGAAGATCCAATACACTCTTGCCAATGAGATAGAATAATTTTCCACTGAAAATAGGCACTAGATTGGCCTCGATCTGAGTAGATCTAGCCTCCTATTGTTGCATCATACAAGGACAACCAAACCCTCAACAGGATATGCATTGTAGTTGGAAGATGTAGATTGGCCAAATTCCTGATAGTGGAAAATATCAGCAAGACTCCTCCAAGAGCTACTCAATGGAAGAGGTGGGATTCACGATCAGGAACACCCTAGTGCTAAACAACACTATTCTCTCCTAAACAGCAAGAGAATGATATATGTCTAAGCAGACAATATATTCAGAAATCTCATATCATGAACAACCTTCTCTTGATGTCCTCCTCTTCCTTTTATAGTATAGAAATCTTGCCAAACCCTAAACCATCTCAATGATTTAGCCCTATTCACATGTGTAGCCTCCAACTAAAACTACGATGTGCATCTACGAGGTTCATTGCATCTAGACAGTGTTGTTGATTTGGTCCTGGTTGACTTGGTCAATTGATCCAGCCTCTTTCACACTTAAGTGTGCTTATGAAAATAGCCCAGATTCAGACTTGTTCACATTGGGCATTGACTTATTTTGTTTTTTAGGAGTTTTATTGATCCTCCCTTACAAGATTGAATATTACCATTAGCTTAGGGCTAATTGGGAATATTATATTCCTCCCCTCCAAAATATTGCTTGTCCTCAAGCAATGGACAGGGTGAGTGTTGCAACTCCTTTCCTTCTCCATTGGTGACACAATCAAGTGATAGGCCTCCTCCATGAGTTGAGTGTTCACCAAACCAACCCTCAATGAATTGTTTCTCTAATTTTATTATGAGAGGTAAATGTCCCATCCCATAAGGAGTCAAAAACTCAAATGAAACAAGCATGGATGGACCAATACTCTCTCTAAAACAGGTAGCATATGGCACATGGAGAGTTCCCATACCAAGTGGCACATACATGGCTTCCATCCTCATGAAAAGTACAAGTATATCATCCATGTATGGAAGAAATCTATGTACATACAAATAGAAGTTTGAGTAGGGGGGGGTGGGTCATAATCCCACATATGATACCAACGTAGGGCATATCAAGCCTGCCTCAAATCAAGACATGGTAAGTGGTTTTACCACCTCTTACTTGCTGCCTAAGACATATCACTATTGCTAAAGGTGAGAGATATTTTCGGTGCCTTAGGAAAGCGCCCATTGTGATGGAAAATATCCCTTTGCTCATCAAGGGAGTGGCCAAATTCAGAAATTTTTGTGGCCCATTGTTTGCCAAGAGTTCTACAACATATATCACTCCTTCATGTAGTCATGGCCTACATAAAAATATTGAAATAATGCATACAAATATAAAATAAAACATGTTTAACATATGAATGTTCTTCACCCAAAGTTCTCCCTATACAAGTGGAGGGGTGTATGATTCTTTCTCCTCCTTCCAAGGTAGGAGGAGATGGTTGCAATAACTCTATCATAGAGTTTTGTTGCTACCCCAGCTCCACATACTTTATGCATTCTTGAAAATTCTGATGTAGCTCTCCTCCAAAGCCTTCCCATTCAAAGCATCTCATGATAGTGTTGTAGATCTCCATAGAATAGGTATGGATGAAACATAACTCTTTGTAGGCTCTTTGTAGCATTCTCTCCTTGATCTTGGAGGCTCTATGTAAGAAGACTCTATAATGATGATAGATGACTTCCTCATGGAGTAGATAGCCCTCTTCATGTAGGTGGTCATCGAGCATCATACAAGTGTGGAGATCTTTGGAATAATCCACCAACAGCTAGGATTTCAAATATAGATATACACTCCCCAATAATGACAGCACTGATGATGCATCAATAGGGATGTTTGTCATGTTTCTGATCCTCTCTTTGACATCTCCTATGGAAAAGGTGTGTGTTGGAAGGAAATAACTTCCATTCTCTTCCTCCAATAGTGTAGAGTCAGAAATGAATGTGGGTGACAATGATGAGAGAAGAGAATCTACCCCTTTTTTGGAGTTACCCAAACCTTCTATCTCTGTAGCTCTGTCTTGTAATGCTCCCATCCCTCCTAAATCCAAAATTCGAGCACCATGTTGTGAGAGATATTCTCTCACAAAAACTGAATGAGGTGGCCTCCCAGGTGGTTTTCCACTATATAAGAGGGTCCCATGCAGAAATCTCCCAAACATAAGAGATGGGGCTGTAGGGTCCTTGCTTCCACTGTGTTGTTTTAACTTCATTTCATGTGTGGAAGTCTCATGAAATTTGGAGATCACTCTTAGTGATGCAAGAGTGCCTCTGATTGGAGAATATGCTCCATTCTCTTGTCCTAGCAATAGTGGATCATCTTCTGCTATGTTAAATTTGTGATCCTTCCTTTGTTGTGTCTCATTGTATTTCATTCTAGACACATGCTACTGATGTTCTCCATATGTAATATTCCTTGGAACTTATTGCAAAGATGCAAGAGCGTCTCTAGTGGAAGAAATTGCTTCATCTCCATCTCCCAACCAAAATATATCTCCTCTTGTTGTCACAGTCCTAGAGGATATTTCCTGCTCTTTATTTCCCTTCTCCTTATCATTGGAGAGTGCATCATCATTAAGAGACTCTGTTCCTTGATCTCCCATTGAAAAATCAATCCTCATGTCTTCTCCTTGAGAAAAGAGTTCTTGCAGAAATGGGGTTTTTGCCTTTGGCAAGACATGCAACAGATCTTCAACCCTTTCAACAATATTTAGAAGTGGATTTGGCTTTATGGACTCTTCCAAATCATGCAAAGATTTATATTTATTGGGCTTGATTTTCTCCCTCAAGGAAGTTCCAGAATATTTCAAATCAAATCCTTTCACTAACCTCCTAGTGAACTTTGCATAAGAAGAGATATTTACATTTTTCAAGGAAGAGGACTCAAATAGCCACTAGGCATAAGCCTTACCTTGAAGATGCAGCGCTGCTACTCTCATGGTTTCTTCTTCTGAAACTTGATCTGGTTGGAAGTATGTGTCAAGCTTCCTTACCCAAGACTCAACTGAGTTCTCAAGTAATCCATTAAAAGTAGGTAGAAGGAATCTACCCAAAGTGTGTTGCATGCACCCACTACTTCTAGTCTAGCTATTGGATATTCTTTCTTCTTTAAGTTGACATAAGTCTAGGAAACTGAATGATCCAGGTGGATATTGGTGGCCACTCGCCTATTCCACTTGGGGCCCCACCATTGTCTCTTTCATTTTTTTCACAACTTACTATTTTTAGCAATTTTTTGGTTCCTGAACTTATGGAGCCATTTTGAAGCCCCAAATGGAGATAGTATGACGAAGTTACATCCCTAGAAAGTTGAAACACCAATTTACCCAAACGGGGCCCATAGTTTTGGTGCTTCATCTCCTAGCATTAGGTTTTTGGACGTTTAGAGTTCTCCATTGTTTCTCTATAGTAAATAGGCCCTCGAGCCTCATTGTAACACAATTCACTGGTTTGTAGCCGCCACATCTCTTCTCAGAGATTCGCTATGAGCACCCTAGCTATTTTATTTCCATCATGTTTGTAAGCATATTTCTGTGATTTGATATTAATTAAATGAAGCCTTATTTCCATTGTATTTCTATGTTTATGGTTATTTTTGTATTCTGTTGCATTCCTGCATAAATCTGGATGAGTGGTATCAGAGTGGTCTACTTTTTCTTGATCCTTCTTTGCATCTGCCCAACGAGGTCGGGGTATAAGGAGTTAGGGGTCGATCTGGTGGACGTTTTGCAATATCAGCCTTGGAAACCCCGACGGATGCCCATGGGGGACGAAAATAAATATGAGGGAGCAGGAGATCTTATCAAAATATTTCTCGATCAGGCCCTCGAAAAAAAAGGAACGCGATGATGGATAACTTTGCCCAGATCCTTCAACGACTGCCCACCGGCGGTGCGTCTGCATCCAGTAGCCATTCTGGAGGCACGACTCTCTTTAAGGTACAAGTAAACTTTGACGTTCCCATATTTGAGGGTCAAATAGATGCAAATGTCAGAGATAGATGGTTGAATCTATTAGAAGGATATTTATTGGTTCATGACCTTTCTGATAGGGAGAAGATTATTTTTTCACTCCTCAAAGCTACCCCCATGTCAAGGACTAGTGGGAAACCTACTGTGAGAAACAGGATGAGACAAAACCCTCTCTGTTCTCAGCCATACCCACTTGGAATTCTTTCTGAGATGCCATCAAGGAACAATACTATCCCATGGGGAGCTGTGAGGACAAGTACATACAATGGACCACGCTGCGGCAACAAAGGGATCAAGATGTGCATGAGCTAATGAATCTGTTCCATACCCTGCGCGCAAAGTTGGGTATCAAAGATTGAGAGAAACATTTGGTGCTAAAGTATCGCAGTTGTCTACATAGATACATTCAAGAGGAAATGGAGTTCCTCGACATCTCCTCGCTTGGTATGACATACAGGTATGCTGCCAAGATTGAGCAGAAATTCAAACAGAAGAAGAGATATTTTGGATCTACGAATCAAAAGCAAGGGAAAGGTGCCCCCAAACCACAGAACAAAGGACAAAGCCAAGGCATGGTGGCCCAAGAAAACCTGCCAAATACACAATAAAATAACAACATCGTGAATCCAAAGAAGGACACAAGAAAGTGGTGTGAGTTCCATAAGAGCTCCACTCACAACACAAGTGAGTGTCGGGCCAGGCAGTCGCTGGTGGCCGAGATGAGGGCTTTTGAATCAGATGCATGCTCCGACTATGAATCATAACCTGGCAAGGTGAATGACAAAGGGAAGCAATTATTGATGTGGAGCCCAATGCCACTGTTGCCACTACAAAGATCCTGAAGCAGGAACCAGAAGATCCATAGGAGATAGAGTGTCTCTTCCACTCCCAGATGTGGGTAAAGGATTCTCTGCTATGGTTCATTATCGACAATGGGAGCCAAAAAAAACCTCATTTCAGCATATGTCGTGAATCATTCGGGCTTTCCGACCATAGCACACCCATAACCATACACCATCAGGTGGCTTCACCAAGGACAAGATCTCCACATTAGCTAGCAGTGTAGCCTTCCCTATAGCATCAAGCCCTTCATGGATGAGGTATTATGTGACATTTCTCCTATTGATGTTTCTGATGTATTATTAGGCCAACCATACTTTTGGAAGTGACATGCTGTGTATGAGTCTCGGCCTACGCTGTTATTGTTACTTTGGGAAATAAATTGTATAGGATACGAGAGGTACCACCGCCTCCCACTATCTCTTTGGTTACTGCAAAACAATGCAGTAAGCTCATTTTCCAAACCAGGAAATTAGTTTTCCTGATGATATTGCCCCAGGGCAAGAAGAAGATTGTGGCCACGACCTCCAAACATGGCTCCTCTACAGGACAACAACAAATGGACAAGGTCATGGAGGAGTACATGAACATCCTCACCTCACCCACAGGGGTGCCTCTACACTATCAGGTCAAGCACCCCATTAACCTGACCCCAGGTGCGCCACTACCCAATGGACCAATATATAGGCACTATGTTCTAGAGAATGACGAAATCATGAAGTAGATTGAGGAGTTATTGCAGAAAGGTCACATCCGGCCAAGTTCATTGCCCTATGGAAGCCCGATATTGTTGGTACAGAAGAAGGATGGGACTTGGAGACTCTGTATTGATTATCGGGCATTGAACAAGATCACTTTCTGGAATAGGTACCTGATCCCACAGATTGATGACCTTTTGGACAAACTCAAAGGGGCAAAATATTTTAGCAAGATCGACTTGAAGTCTGGGTATCACCATGTACCAATCGAACCCTCTGATGTGTGGAAGACTGTCTTCAAAGCCAAGGAGGGACTTTTCAAATCACTCATCACACCTTTCAGATTGAAAAATGCTTCCGCAACCTTCATGAGGTTGACAGATGACATCTTGCGTCCATTCACCAACTGATTTGTAGTTGTATACTTGGATGAAATTCTCATCTTTAGCAGACTTGGGAGGAGCACCTCCACCACATCTGAGAAGCCCTCAAAACACTACGGCAACACAAGTTGTGTGCTAATTTGGAGAAGTACACTTTTTGCATGACCTAGGTTCAATATCTGGGATACATTATTGATGAAAGGGGGGTGCATGTGGATCCAACCAAGATCCAAGTCATTTGGGATTGCCCACCCCCAACCACCCTAAGAGAGCTTCGCAGCTTTCTGGGTCTTGCTAATTTCTACCATAGGTTCATGTTAGGATTCTCTCATATCATTTGGCCCTTGAGTCAAGCCACCAAGGGAGGAGCGAAATCAAAATTCTATTGGTCGGAATCTCAATAGAAGGCGTTCGTAGAATTGAAACATTGCCTGTGTTCTTCCCCAGTGCTCACATTACCAGACTTGCAACAACCATTTTAGATAGAGACAGATGCCTCTGACTATGCTATCGGGGCAGTTCTTACTCAACAGGGGCATCCAGTGGCATATCACAATGAGACATTGTCTGACATAGTTTGAAAGTATCCCACATACGACAAAGAAATGTATTCCATTGTGCAAGATTTTCAATAATAGAAGCATTACATTTTGGGGAAGGAGACAATCATCCACACAGACCACTGACCCTTGCAGTTCATACAGACACAAGGGAAGTTGCACAACGATCACCATTAGAAATGGTCCACATATCTGAAACAATTTCATTTGAACATCAAGTACAAGAAGGGTAGCACCAATAATGTTGCAGAATGCCTCAGCTGACCACTAATCATGGCCATAACCACCATTCTCAACTCTTGTGGGCATGAGACTTCTAATTGACCGCTTTGTAATATTCCAAAATTTGCAAGCAGCAAATTGGGATATTAATTTTTGCTTATATCATCTAGGAGATGAATAAAATGGGTAAAAGGCCCATGAGCAGGAATACAATCCCTCATAGTGTGAAAGGGATCTATGGAGTAGCTTGATTTTGCACCTTCTAGTGTGAAAAGGGGAAAATGCATTAGGACAAGGTCAAGTTTGACCAAGTCAACGATGCTGCCTAAGAGGGTGAAGCTTGCATGAGAAGACAACGCAGTTTGAGAGGGAGGAATATTCTTTGTGGAACAAGCCCTAATGTGTGGGGTCCAGGGCAAAGAGACATTCACTTACATAAAAGGAGGAAGAGTCATCCATAGTGAGATATCTTTTGAGCATTTGATCATTTTTCTGATTAGACTATTTGCAGTTTCTGGCTGTTCAGCTGAGTTGCAGTGCTGTTTAGCATGAAGGATTCCTATTTATGATTTCCTCTCCTTCTTGGGAGTATTATTGAAGGATTTCACTTCATTAAAGACACTACCATCAGTCACTGTGTTATTTCTGCGGAAGTATAATGTAGTGTTTCTGGGTGTTGCAGTGGAGGGTTCCACAACACCTTTCCTTGGCTCATCTTTCAGAGGAGGGAGCTCATATTCCTCTAGGAGGTCACTGAAGGAGGCTTCAGAGCTGATTTGAATATCTTGGCATCAATTCCAAGCATCTCCCATCATAGACAATGCATTCCATTCTTCAAACTATGTTATTTCAGTGCATATGTGCAGCGAGGGGTTACACCATCATATTGGAGGAAGAGATATTCAAGGATAGGATTAGCCTATCACTTGAGATATCTGTTGGAGGAGGTTTATTTCTGATTTCACATCATATTCAGCCATCTCCAGTTATTTTCAGAGTTGCAGCTGCTACCCAGCAACTCTGGCATTTATGTAGATTTTCCATTTTCACGTATATTGTAGCCAATCCTTCCTAGGATTCTGTATTATTGTTGTATTAGTGTTTTCAGGGGTTGAGATATTTCATCCCCTCATTTATTTGAGATGATATTTTTATATCATTCTATTATCATGTATTTTCTTGTAGTGTCTCCAATGAACTGTGTTATTTTAGCTAGGGCTTTTCATATGTAGCAGTGTTTATTCATTTCCTTGTACATGTTCTATTGAGGCTCTCATTACCTAGCTTGAGTGATTGATTCCTCAAAAAATTGTACTCTTTGCTGCTATATTATACACTTTTTGGCTATTTTCACTTTCATGTACTCAGGGTTACTATAATAACACTGCCATTCCATTTTATGTTCATGTATTGTTGCAGTCCCTCTTTGGGCGCCTTTTGAGGACATCTAAGTGTGGGAGATCTATTTAACCAACTTAGAAGGATTTCTTTGGAGCCTCCTCTTGGATTCAAGACTTAGACACATTTTTCTAAGGGATCCAGGTCCTTGTTTCAATTCTTGTAGCATCCATTACTAGAAAATGCATTTTCCAGTCATGCCTTGCTAGCTATTTCAAATTTGGAATATTATAGTGGTATGAGAGCATAGTCTTGGCTCGCCCTGTGAGTCTAAGCCCAAGAGATCGGAAGATTGAAGAGGATGGGATTTATCTCATCATAATTCAAATCCATGAAGAACCTCCCCAAGGAGGATAAGCACAAGTAAGAGGAAAAACCGTGCACTTCCTATTCTCATCGAGAAGGAGACAGAGAGATAAGCAGGAAAAAGACTCCATATTCTGAAGGAGGAAAGAAATGGGATAAGCTTACAAATATTCTTCCTAAATATATACATATTATTCATGAATAATTCAAGAATATTAGGAGGGAGATGTATGAAGAATCTCCAAAAGATTTTGAATCTAAAATAAAATCTAGATTGTCACATGAGGAGTGTGAGCAAGCAGCTGCACACCCTAATACACAGCGCAACCATATGGCCAGGATTTCCAGAAGAGAGATAGAAATAGGAGAATACGTTTCTAGGAGGGAAAATCTTAGTGATTTCCTGAAGGATTATGAGTCTCAAACTCAGAAATTTTGAGATCATCTCAGGTTTTTTTTAGTTTTGCAAGATGAAGGTGAAACGAAGAGAGCAGCAGGATAGATTTATTCTATCTATATTTGAGGGTTCACCTACATGTTTATCCAAAGCTTCGGTGGAGGAGTTAGAGACCTTCTTGCAGCAGCATCACATTCTTGAAGATGAAGCCATCAAGTTGCAGTGGTGCATTTGAGAGGTAAGGCTTATGTCAGGTGGATCTTTGAATCCTTTTCTTTGAAAAATGTAAACATTGCATCTTATTCAAGTTTCACTAAGTCATTAGTGGCAAGATTTGATAGAAGTATTCATGAGACACACATGGTGAGACTAAAAAAGAAAACTCAAACAAAACCCTTTCACAAGGATGCAGCACCATTGCATAAAACCATGGGAAAGGATGAAAAAATGCACCATACTTTGCCGGAAGAAAGGATTTTTTCTCACACCATTGAGCAAGGGAGCATGGGGATATATTTTTAAAAAATGGATCCAATTATTGGAGGGTTTCCCATTCATGTTGCAGAGATTGAGGGAAACAACACTGTCATGTCTGGAGACTATATAGTGTCTCATGCAAAGGAAGGAGGAGCATTTTATCCAAGTAGAGGGATGCTTGCATATTTGCAAGGAAGTACCTAGGATCTCATGTGTTGAGATCAAGGCACAACTCATGTTCTACCTATGCCCTTGTTGAGGAGGTGCAGAACCAGGGAGACACAGGGAGGAGGTAGGGAGGAGACCCAACATCATGAGATGAAGAATACACATCCCTATTCATTCTTAGAGGTTGATGCACCTAAGAAGGTGATTGGATTGTGCAGTGGAAGCATGGAGATTTCTCTCCATTCATATATTTAGTCATCTCTTGTTGAGGATGTCTCATTGCATGGAGACATTTTTCTAGGGAGACCACTAGATCAGTAGAGGAGGATGGATGCTTCACATGTTGGGGTACCACTCATTTATTTCAAAGGATTGGGAACCTTTGGAGAGCTTGATACAGCGCTGGGAGTCTTCGGTAGACTCAAGGAGAGAGAGAGCATTCTCTCAGCATCATCAATAGCCACTTTCATTTCAGATGTTGCGCTATGGTAGAAGTAGCAGGGGAAGGATAGCATCCTTCCAACTTGCATCTTTGGCATGGGAAATGTTAGAGAAGAGGATGACCATATCGCGGGTGTTCTTCATGGGAGATCATCAGCGTTGTCATTATGAAGGATAGATCCCTATTGGAACTCCCAGTTGTTGGTGGAGTATTCCAAGGATCTTTTCACTTGCATGATCTTAGATGACCAGTTGGATGAGGAGGGATACTCAATTAGAGATGTGGTCATCTACTATCATGGTAGGATCTTCTTTCCTAGAGCTTCCAATCTCAAGGAGAAGTTGCTACAAGCATATCGAGAGTATTTCCTTTTCAGCCCCACTTGTTCTATGAGAGCATACCACACCATCATGGAGGGCTATCGTTCGATGGACTTTGAGGAGGAGATATATCAGCATATGAGGAGATGCATGGACTAGATGGAGATAGAGAAGAGACATAAATCTATGGAGGGGTTATCACAGCCACCTATTTCCTTTTTTAGGAGGAGAGGAGACTCATTTATGGGCCACTCCACTTGTATGAGCAGGAAATCTAGTAAGGGTGTTGATTATTTTCATGACTATTTATATGATGTATGTCCCTTAACCATATATCTGTAGGATGTTGCTCCAATGAGGAATATTCTTTCTTTTGAGTTTCATGGTCTAGTTGAGGCCATAACCATGACTGATGGCCATTTCCTTGGAGGACTTGGGGAAGAGGCTTATTATAGAGGACATGATCATTGTACACCTTGAATTATTCACTTCCTCCATACTTATGAGGAGACTAGAGCAGTAAGAAAGTGGTTGAGAAACCACTCATTTTATTAGTCTCTATGGCATTTGAGGGTGAAGCTGCATTGGTTACATTTGAGGGATCATTGTCCTTCTAATTTTTTGCATATGGCAGCAAGCATGATTCTCATTTTTTCTCCCTATGGTTCTATTGTTGTTGTCTTTATGAGGAGTATGCTTGGGAAAGAGACACATTGGGTGTATGTTTCCCTTGAGGGAGAAATTCCTCACAATTTTTGCACTACATGTTCTAAGGGGAACATGGGACATGATATGGTTACCTTAACAACACATTTGTCACTTTATGAGGTAAGCCATATGATGGAGGAGATGCCATATGATGATGACTTCCAACTCATCATATATGGGGATGTTTGGGCCATCATGATTTGCAGTGTTAGAGGAGAGATCTTTGGGGATATATTTCTCATCTTTCCACTTAAGGGAAAAATTGTTGCAGCCCATCATCATCCAACGCTCTACACTTATCATAAGTGGAGAGATGGACAGCGTGGGGTGGGCTACATTGCCTACCATGTGCAGGATTTTAGCCCACCTACTTTGTCGGAGCCAAAGGTGGAGGACAGTTTCCAGGACTTTCCTAGTTGCGAGGTGACTCATTTTGCATGGCTTATAGCTTGGAGATGGAGGATCCATATGGGAAAGATAGTTCCCATTATATTCCATATCCAATTCTTCAAAACGACCTCTAGACATCACTTTTCCATCCTCTTGAGTATTTCACCTTTACATGATGATGGCTTGTTAGCTAACTTGCATGCTGAGGAGGGGAAATGTGGAAGCTTTATTGATGAGATAGCATCACTTTACTTGGAGGAAATCATCATACAAGGATGCTATAGGGAGAGGAGAAGAGAACTCAATCTATCCTTTCACTTGCTTGAGGACAAGCAATCTTGAGAGGGGAGGACTGTAATATTCCAAAATTTGCAAGCAACAAATTGGGATATTATTTTTTTCTTATATCATATAGGAGATGAATAAAATGGGTAAAAGTCCCATGAGTAGGAATACAATCCCTCATAGTGTTAAATGGATCTATGGAGTAGCTTGATTTTTCACCTTCTAGTGTGAAAAGGGGCAAATGCATGAGGACAATGTCAAGTTTGACCAAGTCAATAGTGATGCTTAAGAGGGTGTAGCTTGCATGAGAAGACAACACAGTTTGAGAGGGAGGAATATTCTTTGTGGAAGAAACCCTAATTGTGGGGTCCAGGGAAAAGAGACATTCACTTCCATAAAAGGAGGAATAGGCTGCCATAGTGAGATATCTTTTGAGCATTTGATCATTTGTCTGATTAGACTATTTGTAGTCTCCGGTTGTTCAGCTGAGTTGCAGTGTTGTTTAGCACGACGGATTCCTGTTTAGGATTTTCTCTCCTTCTTGAGAGGCCTCTTGAAGGATTGCACTTCATTTCTCCACATCTTGGCTCAAGACCAAAGCCACTACCATCAGTCACTGCGCTATTTCTGCTGAAGTATAATGTAGTGTTGTTAGGTGTTGCAGTGGAGGGTTCCACAATACCTTTCCTTGGCTCATCTTTCAAAGGAGGGAGCTCCTATTCCTCGAGGAGGTCAGTGAAGGAGGTTTCATATCTTATTTGCATATCTTGGCACGAAAACCAAGCATCTCCCATCATAGACAGTGCAGTCCATTCTCCATACTACATTATTTCAATGCATATGTGCAGTGAGGGGTTGCACCATCATCTTGGAGGGAGAGATCTTCAGGGATAGGATCAGCCTATCACTTGAGAGATCTGTTAGAGGAGGTTGATTTCAGATTTCACATCATCTTTAGCCCTATTATTTTTAGAGTTGTATCTTCTACCTAGCAACTCCGAAATTTCTACAGATTTTCCATTTTCATGTATATTGTAGCCAATCCTTCCTAGGATTGTGTATTATTGCTCTATTAGTGTTTTCAGTGGTTGAGAGCTTGCTCCCCCTCATTTATTTGAGATTATATTGTTATATAATTCTATTATCATGTATTTTGTTGTAGTGTCTCCAATGAACTGCGTTATTTTAGCCAGGGCTTTTCATATGTAGTAGTGTTTATTCATTTCCTTGTACATGTTCTATTGAGGCTCTCATTGCCTAGCCTGAGTGATTGATTCCTCAAAGCATTGTACTCTTTGCTGGTATATTATACATTTTTTCACTATTTTCACCTTCATGTACTTAGGCTTACCATAATAACACTGTTATTCCATTTTATGTTCATGTATTGCTGTAGCCCCTCATCGGGCACCTTTTGAGGACATCTAAGTGTGGGAGATCTGTTTAACCCACTTAGAAGGATTTATTTGAAGCCTCCTCTTGGATTCAGGACTTAGACACATTTTTCTAAGGGATCCAGGTCTTGGTTTCAATTCTTGTAGCATCCATTACTGAAAAATGTATTTTCTAGTGATGCCTTGATAGCTGTTTCGAATTTGGAATATTACACACTTCTCTACAAGAGTGATCTAGAAATCAGCTACACATACAAGGCACTCTTAGGGGGCATGCAAGTTCCCAGTTTTCACCTCCAAGATGCACTATTATGTCACTTGGGACAACTTTGTGTTCCTTTAAGCGAGCATGCCAAGATGATATCGGAAGTGCACTATAGTCGAGTTGCCATGCATTTTAGGGTCGAGAAAACAGTGGTAGTACTACAGAAGTATTTCTATTGGCCAAACCTTCGAGAGGATGTAGGGAAGTACATCATATCCTGCACTATTTGTTCCATTGCCAAACTAACCATCAAGAATCAAGGGCTCTATACTCCGCTACCTACCCCTAGTCGACCTTGGGAATCCATATCCATGGATTACATGTCAAGCCTTCCTTATACTAAGCATGGAAATGACTTTGTTTTCGTGGTCGTCGACAGATTCTCAAATATGGCCATTATGGTCGCCTACAAGAAGAATATCACAGTAGAAGCCACTGCTAAACTCTTGTTTGAATGAGTGTGGGTGCACTTTGGGATCCCACAGTCTACCATATTAGATCGCGACAGTAGGTTCCTTAGCACATTTTGGTCCCGCCTCTGTTCAATGTTGGACACTAAGCTCACCAAATCCACAACTTTCCATCTCCGAACTGATGGTCAGATAGAGGTCGTTAGTAGGATGATTGTACACATTCTAGGCATGTACAATTCAAAGCATCCACACACATGGGATGAGAGCCTTCCCTATGTACAACACAATTATAACCGGGCTCTCCATAGCTCAATCGACCACAGCCCCTTTCAGGTGGGCTTGGGATTCTAGCCACTATGTCCCATTGACGTACCTATTCCATTTGCAGCTACTCAGGCTGATTCAACTTATGTCCAGTCTGAACTTGAAAAAGCAAACAACTTCATTGAGCCCATTCAGCACATCTTCCAACAGGTTCATGACATATTGGACAGAGCCAATTTTAGCTACAAGCAACGGCATGATCAACATCGGTTGCCACATAAATTCCAGGTGTGTGAAAAAGTGTGGCTACATTTGCAGAAGGAGTGCCTCATTGGACCCCACCACAAGATTTTCCCGCTTTGATATGGGCCATACACCATCACCAAGGCTATAGGGAACAATGCCTTCGAGCTCAGTATTCCACCATTCCTTAGTCTGCACCCAATATTCAATGTAGACCGCCTTCATCCATACTTCCCACCTCTATTGGACACCTCTTACATTGCGTAAGAACTCACACCAAAAAAATTAAACCCAGACTACATGGAACAGGCCACCACAAACTATATCATGGACATGCAAATCAAGAACACTCGTCGACAGAAGATCCAACTGTATCGGGTTGTCAAAGCTGGCCAACTCCTGCACCAAGGCAAGTGGTTCACTAGGGACCAAGTTCAACATAAGTATCCTCATTTCATGGAGGAACTCAACAAAATGGGGACCATTGCTTCCTAAGGGGGGAGGAATGATCCAGGTGGATATTGGTGGCCACCCGCCTATTCCACTCGGGGCCCCACCATTGTCTCTTTCAGTTTTTTCACAACTTACTATTTTTATCTTTCTTTTGGGTTCCTAAAATCCTGGAGCCATTTTGAAACCCCGAATGGAGATAGTATGTCGAAGTTACGTCCCCAAGAATTTGAAACACCAATTTACCCAAACGGGGCCCATAGTTTTCATGCTTCATCTCATAGGGTTAGGTTTTTGGAAGTTTAGAGTTCTCCATTGTTTCTCCATAATAAATAGGCCCTCAAGCCTCATTGTAACATAGTTCAGAGGTCTGTATCCGCCACATCTCTTCCCAGAGATTCACTACCAGCACCCTAGCTATTTTATTTCCATCATTTTTGTAAGCATATTTCTGTGATTTGATATTAATGAAATGAAGCCTTATTTCCACTGTATTTCTATGCTTATGGTTATTATTGTATTCTATTGCATTCTTGCATAAATCCGGATCACTGAGATGCTCCTTGAATCTCTCTTATTGAGAGTCATACTCTTTGGGATACTCACCAAGAGTTTCCTCCTTTGGTGCTCCTCCTATTCCTCCTTCCTTTGTCAAGAAACTAGGCATGTTACAGCGTTGTAGATCATATTGTGTAGCTGAATGATCACACACATAGCAAGAAATACTGAGGCTGCTTCTATGTGAGGATACTCTTGAGGGATCTACATGTTTCTCCCTCCTCACTCCCCGGATCTCTCCTTTTAGCTCATGTAAAGCTTGAGAAAGAGTTTTGGAAAACTTTTCTCTTTTTATCCTTCCAGATAAAGGGGTTTCACAATTGTTTTGTTTGTCTTTTATGTAATAACATTTCTTCTTTATTCTTCTTAGATACCTCTCCTATTTGTCAGTAAGAGGCTCATATCCTTATAAATTCATATTGGCTTTGTCTCTTCAAGGAAAGCACGGGCTATGCCAGGATGGTTTCTCTGATACCATTGTAATATTCCCAAATAGATACTGTCAGCAAGCCATGCGTAAAAAATGCATTTTTCAAGAATGTATGCCACAAGATTGAAAACCAACCCTTTCATCCCTTAGATCTGACAATCTAAGACCTAAATCAAAGAGGAGATCAGAAAAAAAATCTCCCTAGGTGAGGTAAACAGACCTCCCGCACCTAGTATGGTTGAAATACTCCCTAGAATGGTCTGCAACAATATGTGCAAAATACTGCAATAAAATAACACAGTTTGAGTGAACATCAGTAGGAGGCCAATATAGAAACTCAATAATCACATGTACACCATAAAATTAGTTTTACAATGTGGCCCATACAATGTATAAGAGAAGAATGAAGACTTTTATTCAGAAAGAGGTGCTGCAACAATGTATTAGACTGCAAAAAGGCTTGACAGCATTATTTTAAAGAGTTATTGCAGTTTTACATTACACTTCAGATCTAGAATAGATATGTGTAAAAAATATTAGATCCATATCAAATTTTTACACTAGATGAGCTCCTATACAAATTCCCCTTGGGGCTTTGAGAAAATAGTGAAGTACATGGAGTAGATATGAGACCTAATGTCGCAGATTTGTAGTAATATTCAGGATTTCTGAAGTAAACAAAATAAAAATTAGATCATATCTGAAAATTCCATGGATGAGATCTGTAACGCATGGATCACCACAGTGAAGGGTAGAATCCCAACACTAGATATCTCTCCTCCAAAGTATGCCAAAACACCCTGCAACTGTATACTTGCAAATAACGCAGTTATGGAAGGGAAACTGCACTATAGGCTCTATTAGTGGTTTGGCCTGATGCCAAGATCTACAAATGTAGCTCCAAAGATATAGTACACTCTTGCCAATGAGATAGAAGACTTTCCCACTGAAAAGAGGCACTAGATTGGCCTAGATCTGAGTAGATCTAGCCTCCACTTGCTACAAATTACAAGGACAGCCAAACCCTCAACAGGATCTACGTTGTAGTTGGAAGATGTAGCTTGGATAAATTTCTGATAGTGGACAAGATCACCAAGATTCCTCCAAGAGCTACTCAATGGAAGAGGTGGCATTCCCGATCAGAAACACCCTAGTGCTAAACAACACTATTCTCTACTAAAAAACAAGAGAATGATATATGTCTAAGCAGAAAATATATTCAGAAATATCATATCATGAACAACATTTTCTTAATGTCCTCCTCTTCCTTTTATAAGATAGAAAGCTTGCCAAACCCTAAACCATCTCAATGATTTAGCTCCATTCACATGTGTAGCCTCCAACTAAAACTGCGTTGTGCATCTAGGAGGTTCATTGCATCTAGACAACACTGTTGATTTGGTCCTGGTTGACTTGGTCAATTGATCCAGCCTCTTTCACACTTAAGTGTGCTTATGAAAATAGCCCAGATTTAGCCTTGTTCAAATTGGGCATTGATTTATTTTGTTGTTTAGGAGTTTTGTTGATCTTCCCTTACAATTTTATTCATGAGACATAAAACAAAACAAAATTGAATATTCCCATTAGCTTAGGGATAATTGGGAATATTACATAATGATTCATGTACCATCATGGACATACCTCAAAGTAAAAGTGTCACTGCAGAAGTGAATATGACAAAGAATAAGACATTTCCTCTTAAGCTCAGAACAGACTTGAAGGAAGGAGGTGTGGTAGTAGCAGTCACACAAGAGGTCTTTCAAGAAGAAGTGGAAGATGAAAACTGGTTATGGCATTTGAGATTTGAATATCTCAATTTTGGAAGTTTGAACCTCTTGCATAGAAAATGAATGGTAAGAGGATTACCACTCATAGAGAAACCAAAAAACCTATGTGAAGGCTGCATCTTGGGAAAACAAGATAGAGAAGCATTCCCAGTAGGGAATAGTATCAGGGCAAAGGCACCCTTAGAGATTGTATAATTCGATTTGTGTAGACCAATGCAAACACCATCTTTAGCTGGCATTCACTATGTCTTGACATTTATAGATGATTATACAAGAAATACATGGGTTTATTTCTTGAAGGAGAAGAATGAAGTGTTCGAACAATTCTACCACTTCAAAGCTGTTGTATAGAAGCAAAGTGGACACTGCATAAAAGTGTTGAGAACCGATAGCAAAGGAGAGTATATATCCAAAGACTTACTACGTTTCTGCAGGGAGCATGACATACACAAGAATTTTACCACAAGGTATACACCACAGCAAACCGGTGTTGCAGAAAAAAAGAATAGGACCATCATGGATATGGTTAGAAGTGTGTTGAAGGCAAAACATTTACCAAATGAGTATTGGGCTGAAGCTGTCAATTGTGCAGTGTATATTTTGAATAGATGCCCAACCAAAGTTGTTATGAATAGAGTCCTAGAAGAAGAATAGTGTCGAACAAAGCAATTTTTCACTCACATGAGAGTATTTGGATGTGTGGCATATGCACATGTCAAGATAAACTAAGAAAGAAGTTGGACAACAAGTGGGAGAAGTGTATATTTTTTGGATATAGTGATGAGTTCAAGGCCTACAAACTCTATAATACATCCACCAAGAAAGTTATAATCAGCAGATATGTGCAGTTTATTGAAGAAGAAGCTTTGGATGGAAGCTTAGAGAAAACAGTGAATGTGAAGACATGTGTGTCTCACGAAGAGCAATAGGAATTGATTGCTGAAAATAATCCCTCCATGGTGGTTCCTCCTCCACCTACAGAATCTCATCAGAGCACACCACAAGTAGAAAACAAAACAGTCTTGAGAAATCAAGGAAGTGCTTCTCCAAGCACACCACAGGGATCAGAAACTCCCTCGAGTGCAAGTGGAACTCCAAGCACACCAAGAAGACCAAGATTCAAAAATTTGAGTGAAATTTATGAGCAAGAAGCTGATAATAATAATGATCTGAATTCTTCATTTTCTTTCTTTTGTCATGTTTGTTGACACCTAATCCTATGGATGGGTGTGCATTTTTATTTTTGTATATTATTTAATATTAGGAAATAAGGAAGGCCAAGAGTCATTGGGAGATGAATCCCAATAGCCTCACCTCCCATCTATAAAGGCATGTACATTCTTCAGCTAATACACATTCTGATTTGAGGAGTTACCTCCTGGTTTGACATGGTATCAGAGCCAGCTCCACAATTGGCATTTCTGCCCTGTGGTGTAACTCCCTCTCCTTTGCTCAGTCAATAATTTTTAATAGTTTTTGCTGCTCATTAATTGCTAGACTGTTATTCTGCATTTTTTTTCCCTATATAGTACTGACATTTGCAGCTCCTGAAGACTACAGGCTCTATCATTCTGCAAATTGCAGGCTCTTCCATTCTGCAATTCCAGCAGTCCTGCAACTCTGTCATTCTGTAGATTCCATTTCAAAATCTTTTTCTATAACGGCCTTTTAGGCCTCCTCCTTTCTCAATCGATTCACCTCTCCCATATCTCCTCACTGTTCTGCGCCCTCTCCCTCACTGCTTATCCTCTCCATTCATCTCTGCGCCCTACGCCCTCTCCCTCACTCTGCATACACCTCCCTCTCCCTCACCACTCTGCGCCCTACGCCCTCTCCCTCACTCTGCATACACTTCCCTCTCCCTCACTACACTGCGCTCTCTCCCTCACAGTTCTAAGCCCCTCGACTCCCCAACAATACCACCGCTCATCATACAAACACTGACTGTCAATACACAATACCGTTCTGTCATTTAAATGCAATTCCCTCGACTCTATACACATTACTGCTTCATTTTCCATGCTCTCACATATTCAATACGCATCCATTTATCCGCATTTATATATCTCTGTCAATTCAATACATATCACTCCAATTTATAATACATCCACTCTGTCATACTGCGCCCCAGTTCAACGCATATACCATACACAGTCCACTCATATACCGTTTCATTTCCGCCCCTCGGCTCTCCACTATACATAAAACGTTGACATATAACATATGATCTGTCATACAGCGTGGAGTGTTAGTCGACAGGCCACAGGAAATACCATTATACAACACCGCCGGTTTCATATACGCCGCTCTCATATGTTGTAACGCCACTGTTCATATTAAACGTTGTCTATTTCATATATACGCTGTCTAAAAATGCTGTCTATTTCATAAAAACCGCGCAGTCATCCGATATATTCATGCCCCTCCATACGATATACATTGTCCATTGTATATATTAATACAGTAGTTCATTGACATTTAAAAGCTGTTCATTTCATATGTTATGCGCTGCGTGAAACCGCTCCCACATTCATTATTCGACACCACTATAATACAGTGCTTTGTTATATAATACAATATTCAAAACACGTTATATTATACCGCCCTCTCATACCACTTTCCATAACTCCGCCCTCCCGCGCTGGCTATAACTCCGCCCTCCCATTTTTATTACCACTGCTCATATATTACCACTGTTCATTACATTACCACGTTGTCATATAATTACCGCCCCTTTGTTATTAAACACTGTCCATAATACCACTGTCAATACACAATATCGCTCTCAAATTATGGTATGTCTTTACATTTGAATGGTATGTATGCGTTGTCTTTTACATAGCATGCATTGTGTTTTACATAGCATGTGTTTTAACATAGCATGCGTTGTGTTATAGCATTCCTTTTAGATGCGTTGTGTTTTACCACTCCTTTTATATTATACCCCCCCCCCCCCCACACCACCATTTCACAATATCGACCTCCCTACCATTTCACAAATTTTTTCCCCAAACAAAAAAAAAATACTTTTTTTTTGTGCAGAATTTAGTTTTTTAGCAAAGAGCTTGAGTTTTTTGAATCAGCTTTTTTAGAAAAGTATTTCTGTCCTTTTAAAATTCAGCATATTTGCAGCAAAGAGTTTTTTCAGTACATTTTCCAGCAAAGATTTTTTTGTTTTCTCTCCTTCAAGAGAAATTTTCCAGCAGAGTTTTTTTCTCTCCTCCTTCAAAAGAAGATGACAGTCCCTTCATCTTCTAAAGAGGCTGCCTACTTGGCACAGAGAGAAAAGAGACATGATTCAGGTCCATCCAAAGGAAGAGAAGATAGAAGACGAAGAAGAAACTTCAGAGAAAAGGGGGGCAGACAATCTAAAGCTCAGCAGCAAACAAATCAAGACAGAGGTAAAATTGATGACAAAGACAAAGGTAAACCAACTGAATCAGCTCATTCTGTTCTAGCACATTGTAACAATGGAGTAACTGAAAACCTATTTGATGTTTCATTTACTTCATGGAGAGATGATTGGTTGCTAGATTCAGGAGCAACATGTCACATGACATTTAGAATTTTTTTTTTTGAAGAATTCACTGACAAAGTTGATGGAGCAGTATATTTCGCAGATAAATCCAAACTCAAGCCATCAGGGCTTGGCACAGTCAGGCTTAAACTACCTGGTCTTCCTGACCATATCCTACATGAGGTTCTATACCTCCCGGAGTTGAAGAGAAACTTGCTGTCCCTGATCGAAATCCGGCAGCAAGGACACTCAGTTCACTTGTTTGATGGCAAGGCAGAGGTCAGATCAGCATCAGATCACTCACTTGCCATGGAGGGAATAGAAGAAGGGAGACTTTTGAAGCTGAAAGGTTCATCTTCTCATGCTCAAAACTTTTCATTCAGTTCACATCATGATGAAGGTACATTTCCATCAAGTCTTTTATGGCATGCTAGATTTGGAAACTTAAATTATGACAGCCTTCGTTTGTTGAAGAAAAATGGTGTTGATGGACTGCCTACAATTCCTAGAAAACCTAAGGAATGTGATGCTTGTATTCTAGGAAAGCATAGCAAACAACCATTTCATGATTCACACTCCAGAGCACATATAAAACTTGAACTTGTTCATTCAGATTTATGTGGCCCTATGCCTATTGCTTCTGCAAATGGAAACAAATACATGATGACATTTATTGATGACTACACCATAATGTGTTGGATTTACTTACTGAAGAATAAGTCTGATGCTTTTCAAACTTTCAAGAATTTTCATGCATGGATTGAAAATGATGCACAAACACATATTGGATCTCTACGTACTGATAATGGAAAAGAATACACTTCAAACGAATTTGAAAATTATCTTCGTCAACATGGAATCAAACATCAAACAATTGTGCCATATAATCCACAACAGAATGGTGTAGCTGAAAGAATGAACAGAACCATTTTAAATATGGTCCGCTCCATGTTATTTTTCAAGAATGTAAAATTGATGTTTTGGGCTGATGCAGTTCTATGTGCTGTTTATATAAAGAATAGGTGTCCTTCAAGTTCAATTAGAAACAAAACTCCTTTTGAAATGTGGCATGGCCACATTCCTTCGGTAAAGCATTTCAGGGTCTTTGGGTCCACTTGTTATGCCTTGATACCCAAGGGCCAAAGGAACAAACTTGGTGCTAGAAGCAGAAAATGTATCTTCTTGGGGTACTCCAATACCTCCAAAGGATATCGTCTCTATGATGAAACAAATAAGAAGTTTGTGATAGCAAGAGATGTCATATTTATTGAATCTTCCAAGAGTGACAAGGTTGTTGAGCGGCAACTTGATCGCCTGGATAGATTCACACATGAAAAGTCTTTCCAAGAATTTGATAATGTGATTCCACACCTTGAAGGGGGGATTCCGATATTGAATCAAACTGTGGAATCATATCCTGAAGCACTCTCTCCCCCACATGAAGAAACAACCACAGATGACACATTGGATGATGTGATTGACAGAATTGGGAGATTGAATCTTGAATCAATCCCAACTCAGTCAAGTGACCAGCCAGGGCCATCTCAGAAAGGTCCCCCCAAATGGCTGACAAAGACACCGGAGGATGTTCATCCTGATGAGGTTGGAAAAACAGGAACAAGAAGTTCCACTCAAGAAATCGAAGGTGATGTAGATAATTCTGATTCCCCTGTTGATATGGATATTGCTTATAACTGTGAATTGAGTTTGTCTACAGATCATGAACCAACTTCCTTTCATGAAGCTGCTTATCACGATGAATGGAAAGAAGCGATGCAGAAGGAGTATGATGCCTTGATAAAGAATGGCACTTGGAAGTTGGTTGATCCGCCTTTGGGAATGAAACCAATTGGCTGTAAGTGGGTCTACAAGAACAAGTACAAAGCAGATGGCTCACTTGACAAGCACAAGGCCAGGCTTGTGGCAAAAGGATTCGCACAAAAAGGAGGAGTCGATTATGAAGAAACTTTTTCTCCCACAGCAAAATGGACCACCATCCGGACTCTCTTTGCCTTAGCAGCTCAGAATGGATGGAAAGTCCATCAGATGGATGTAAAAACAACCTTCTTGAATGGAGATCTAAAGGAGAAATTTTATATGTCCCAGCCAGAAGGATTTGTGATAAAGGGTCAAGAACAAAAAGTTTGCAAACTTGTAAAATCCTTGTATGGCCTCAAGCAAGCACCACGAGCCTGGTATGAGAAGTTGACCGAGCATCTTCTGAAACTTGATTTCAAACACTTTGATCTTGATGATGCAACTTTGTTTGTTAAGAAAGTTGGAAAAAAAGTTGTATATCTTGTGGTATATGTAGATGATCTTTTGATAACAGGAAACAATGAGAGCTATATTGCATCCATGAAGAAAGAGTTGAAGAAAGGTTTTGAAATGACCGATTTGGGTCATGTTCATTACTATTTGGGTATTGAAGTAATTCAACATCCTAAATTCATATTTCTTTCTCAAAAGAAGTACATTGGAGATCTCTTGAACAAATTTGGCATGGATGACTGTGAACCCTTAAGCACTCCAATGGAACAAAACTTGAAGCTCACATCTATTGAAGGGAAGGAATTTGAGGATGCAACTAAGTATAGACAGCTTGTAGGAAGTCTTATCTACCTGACCACCACCAGACCTGACATTTCATTTGCCGTTGGAATCCTCTCAAGCTTCATGCAAAAACATTGCGAAGGACATTGGTCTGCTGCAAAAAGAGTGCTAAGGTACTTGAAGGGGACTCAAGACTTTGGACTCAAATATACACAGGTAGGCGACTTCAGCTTGATCGGATATTCTGATTCAGACTTTGATGGCGACAAAGAAACAGGGGTTTCTACTACAGGTTACACCATGAGTCTTGGATCAGGAGCTGTCTCATGGAGATCACACAAACAATCAGTTCCAGCAGATTCCACGACCGAGGCAGAATATGTGGCAGCAGCTGAAGCAACAAAGGAAATTGTGTGGCTCCGGAAAATCCTGGAAGATTTGCAGATGAAACAAATGTACTCCACTCCACTCATGATCGACAACACTTCTGCAATAAATTTGGCCAAGAACCCAAAGTTCCATGATCGAACAAAGCACATCAATACAAAGTACCATCTCATTCGAAATCATGTTCAGGCCAAAACCATCCATCTACATCATTGTTCCACAAATGAGCAAACTGCTGACATCTTCACCAAAGCACTTGGAAGAGAAAAGTTTGAAAAGTTCAGATCGATGCTTGGACTCACCAACATCCCTTCGTATTAAAGGGGGGAATGTTGACACCTAATCCTATGGATAGGTGTGCATTTGTATTTTTGTATATTATTTAATATTAGGAAATAAGGAAGGCCAAGAGTCATTGGGATATGAATCCCAATAGCCTCACCTCCCATCTATAAAGGCATGTACATTCTTCAGCTAATACACATTCTGATTTGAGGAGTTACCTCCTGGTTTGACAATGTTGATGACCCAATTCATTTTGAAGATGCGGTAAAAAAATAAAAATGGATTGAAGCAATGAATGAAGAGATTGGTGCAATAGAAAATAATGATACATGGGAGTTAGTGGACCTCCCACAAGTTAAAGAAGTTATTGGAGTAAAATGGGTCTATAAGACCAAGAGAAATGGTAAAGGCAAGATAGAAAGGCATAAAGCAAGACATGTTGTGAAAGGCTACAAGCATAAACAAGGAAGATATTATGAAGAAACCTTTTCACCAGTTGCAAGGGTGGAGACAGTGCAGATAGTGTTGTCCATAGCAGCAAAAAAAAATGGAAATTATATCAAATTGATGTAAAGTCAGCATTCTTGAATGGAGTGTTGAAAGAGGAGGCATATGCTGAACAACCTCCTAGCTATGAAATTGAAGGCCAAGAGAAAAAACTATGCAAATTGAAGAAATATTTTTATGGGCTCAAGCAAGTACCAAGAGCATGGCATATTAGGATTGATGCTTACCTGATGGATAATGGATTCAAAAAATGTGATGGTGAACCATGCTCTACATTAAAGAAAATGATGGTAAGACGCTTATTGTTTTTTTATATGTAGATGATTTAATATTTACTAACAATTAAGTTTCTCTCATTGTTGATTTTAAAGAAATCATGAAGAGTGAATTAGAAATGACTGATTTGGGTTTTTTGAGATATTTTCTGGGAATAGAAGTAGAGAAAAAAGAAAAGGGAATTTTTATTTCCCAAGAAAAATATGTTGCAGAAGCTTTAAAGAGATTTAACTTGTAGCACAAAAAAGAAATAGTAACTCCAACTGTCATGGGGTTAAAATTAAGCAAAGAATATTATAGTAATAATGTTGATCTGACATTTGTTAAGAGAATAGTTGGCAGTCTAATGTACTTGACTACAACTAGGTTTGATAGTATGTATGTTGTAAGTTTAATTTCTAGATTCATGGAGACACCAAAGGAGACACATTGGCAAGTAGCCAAGAGAATATTAAGGTATGTAAATGGAACGAAGGAGTATGGTGTTCTATACTCCTCAACTGATAATTTTAAGTTGATTGGTTACAATAACAGTGATTGGGCTAGAAGTGTAGATGATAGAAAGAGCACATTTGGGCATGTGTTTCATTTGGGATCACGAGCCATTTAATGAGATTCCAAGAAGAAACCAATAGTTGCCTTATCAATAGTAGAAGCAGAGAATGTAGCAGCAACAACAACAACTTGTCAAGCTATTTGGATGAGAATGATGCTGAGATATTTGTGTCACGAGCAAGAAAAAGGAACCACAATTTATTGGGATAATAACTCAGCAATAGCATTGTTAAATAATTTAGTTTCCCACAAGAGAACAAATCATATTGATGCAAAATATCATTTTATAAGAGAATTGGTTAACAATGGTGAGATTGTTTTGAAGCATTGGAGGACATAGGAATAGTTTGCTGATATCCTCACAAAACCATTAGCACAAAAGAGTTTTGAGTATCTCATATAATGACTAGGAATGACTGATGGCAGTAGTTGTGATTAAGGGGGAGTGTTAGAATTTTACTCCCAACCACTGCCATGAATAAACAGTGGCGCAGCCCACAAATTCATCAATTTTTGACAACAGAGAAGGACAAGCAGAAGATTCGAGATCTGGAGGCTTTTCCACACAACCAAAAACAAATCAAGTACTGAACCATCTTCTATGTTTATTGTTTTCAACCACTGCATTGACTTACCATTTTCCCGCACTTTTCTGCCGACAAATTTTATAGTTTACCCATAAGCCTTTCCCTTGTTAAGTTAAATCCCCACCAATGAGATATCGGGGGGACCCACATATCCTTACATGTTCATATTTTCTGCTTATCTCTTTGTATTTCTCTTACCACACTTAACTTTGTTTATCACCCGCATACCACACATCACAACATTTATCACTTACCGTTTAAGCCTACAACGAAACTTATTTCTTCATCGATGTGAGATCGACGCGACCCACCTAAACCTTTACCATCCACAAGTCTTCAATTGGAATTTTTTAACTTTACCTTCCGCCGCCCACAAGTTATGTTATATGTTTTGTGATGAGATATCGCTATCACATATTGCAATCGCACAAATTTAAGTTTTCCCGCAGCACTCACAAGCTATGTTATTTTGGGTGCGATGCGATATGTGCCATGTCAGTATCGCACATCATAGCCTCCAAATTTCAACGAATAGTGCCGAGAGTTAAAGTGAAAATCTTTGATTTGCGGGGATGAAATGTGGACCAAAACCATATTACATAATATTTCAGATTCGCCAGTTTTTGTTTTGAACGAGTTTTCACGTGTTTTTTTGTATCAACAAGAATACAGCCTACATGTAAATTTAATGTAGAAATGGGTCTTTTCACAGACCAAGGATAAGAATTTGTTTAACACCCGTTCAACAAATTGAATTTCATTGATTAGATTCAGGTTTTACAGGGTTCAGCCATTTTGATATAAGAAAAATGTAATTTCATTATGAGAGAACAGTTGAATAGAAAAAATGAATTTCGTTCCTCTCTTGTGTATTACATTTTCTATGTGTATGACTGTTTAATTTCCGAAATTTTTCGTAGTCTCTATGTTGTGGGGAATAACATTTCCTCTGTTTATTGTATTGAGAAATTTCAACACATTTTTTCATGTGTCTCGTAGCACGACTATAATAGATTACTCCCATATATCTTATGTAAGCTTAGAGTTCAAATTTTGGAGAAAATAGTACCATAACCACAAGAAAATTCTAATATTATCAACCTCATAAATTCAATTGTACAATGATTGAATTCATGGTTCCTTTGTGTATCAACCTCCTTTTCTTCCATTGAGCATTAGCCCTTAGAAAAATATGAGGTTTGTTTCACAGGAACCTTTGTTTAGAAATGGAGGCATCCATGCCATACATATGTCCATGATTTGTAAAACTATAGTTCTCATATTCCTTCGTACATACTTCAGTCCTTGGTAACTCTACCTCCCAAATGGAGGTTGCAGAGATTATCCAAACTGTGAAGCACTAACCCACGACTATTGGGCTCACTTTCATTGAATACAACATTTTGACGAACAATATCAAGTGTTGATGGTCATGACTGATACTTAGTGTTCATCTAGTGCCTTTGCGTACAAAGGTACTTTGATATCCCTGGTGGATTCTAAGATTGAACCAACATTGTTCATTGTGTTGTACACTCTGATAATTCTACTTGCGATTGGAATGAAGATGGGTATAATTAAATCAAGAAGAATCATGTTATGCTTCTAATTAGACTCTCCCTAACAATGTGATTATTGTCGTGGGTGGCTCGCTAGCTTTCTCCTATGGGCTTTTCCCTGGATTGTAATCATATTCTTTTTCTCCTCCATGAATTTTTTATCCCTTCCCCTAGCTGCTGGTTGACCCTCCAGAATATTCGAACCAAAGCAATAATAGGATTATCACTAGGTATCCATTCTATAACAAAGAAATATAACAGGTGAAAAATGCATATCCATATTTGGAATTTCTATATGCAGGTCTAAATCGCATGGATACATCATGGCAATACTACTGCAGGTATAATCACCATATATACATTTAACTTTGACTCACAAAGTGCTTGCCATAAAGAAGAGAAGTTGATTATCTTCCCAAGTGCGCAAGAACGGGAAAACAAGAGAAAAAAATAGAAAATCAACGGAAGGAAAGAGACACATCAACTAACAATTTTCACCAGAGGCCCATACTAAAATGAGAAAAGGTAATGATCACAGCTAAATATGACAATTATTATACAGCAGAAACGGTTACCATTTACCCAAGAAATCATACCTGCAAATTTTAGCAGCAACTAATTCAGATCCCAGCTAAAGGAAAAGATTATCATATTGTAGAAGTTGTACACAGTTACGCATGAAAGAAGACCTATAAGTTTTACTAGTAACCCTTAGGGATCATAGTTAAATAATATGACTTTCTAATTGCAAAATTTGTTTCTAGTTATCAATTGTAACAAAATATTATCTTGGGTATGCAAACACATTACAAAATCGACATCTCTTCAACAATATTCAGTTCTTTTTAATCAAATTCTGCCTGAATCGGGGTCCAGAATGGAGGTCGCTCCATCATCTCCTGTAGCTGCGTTATGGTTTATTCAGATCACTCCATCAAGAAATTATTCCCATGCTCTGAAGTGTTTTGTGAATGATCCAACTCGATTCCCTCTCTGACTAATTAATTTCCCTCTTTAGGCCATGAATCTAGCTCCTTGAATTCTCATTTCCATGGTGTTTTTTGTCTTGGTGCCCTGGTCAATCTTAATTCTTCACACCCTTGCAAATAATTTGATGTCCAGTGTTGAGATCTCAGATCCCAGTTTTCATGCCATCGTCGTCAGGCCTCTACCTGCTGAATGTGACACTGAACCTTCTTCTCAGTGATTCAGTTCTCCCACATCAACCTCAGATCCATTTTCCTCCTCGCCTATGATGGAATCTCCATTCCATTGGAACCCTTTCAGTAGAGCCCCTTCTCCCAACCTCACCTCTTCTAGTAACTCCACCTCCAACATTCTTCTGTGTAATCATTGTTCCTTTGGCACCCATTCTGAGGATCCATCAACCCCAGTCAGTGGTTGTGGGAGCCCTAATTTAACGTATAATAATTTTGCAGCTAATGAAAGTAAATTTATAATCCTATTAGTTTTACCTATAACAATATAATAATAATAATTCCTCTCTTTTTCATACAACTATCATCAATAATAATATTATTTATAATAATAAGAAGAATTCTTTTTTACCTATAACAATATAATAATAATAATAAATCTACCCATAATCTTCTAAATAATAATAATAATAGTAATAATTCCCCATTTAATGACAATAATAATAATAATACATTTTTCTCTTTCAAAAATGATTAAAAATTGTAACCCCTCTCTCATGACATTATTTGTAACATTGAGTATGGTATTAGGGACCTTGTGTTAAGGAATTTATTAGGCAAGATTGTATCATCGTTCTTAGGAACACTAAGCCCCCTAAAAGAAACTTTAGCAAAGAAGAAATTCATGCCCTTAAAACCCTTAGTGATAACCCTGACATTGGCATCCGTAAAGCTTACAAAGGTGTGGTCGTCACCATTTAAAATAAATTTGACTACGTTAGCAAAATGAATGACCATATTTCTAATAGTAGTAGTTACATCAATCTTTATAACAATCCCAGTAAGGCTCTTTCTAAGGATCGAGACTGGAAATCAGGCTAGAAATGTTTATAAGGAGGCTAAGATTTGGGAGAATATTATTAAAGAGATCACTACATTTAGTAATCTTGTGCATTTGACCACTTACATTGAGAGGAAGGCTGAACAAAAGATAATTATTCTTGATTTAGTGAAGGATCATTTAATCCTTTACATTGCAGAGAAGATGAGCAAGAAGATATACGGAGCTTTGGTTACTTTATATCAGAGTTCATGTCTTTGTAGAAAAATTATCTTGAGAAAAAAATGTTTATCCATCTACATTAGTAACACGAATATAATGGTGAGCTAGCTGGACAAAGTTATAGAATTGAGAAATCAACTAGTTACAAAAACACAAATCTGAATGATAAGGTGATCATGTTCATTTCCTTGAATATAATTATTCCATATTGCAATCACTTTAGCCAAGGTGTTTTTGCTCTTGACACACTACCTAGTTATGAGAAGCATTAACATAACCATGTAGAGGAAGAGATCAGGTTGGAGTCCATTTCAACTTAACAAAAGGAATAAAAATACCTATCCCTTGTTGGGAGGATGATAAAGGGAAGAAAGAAAATATACAATAAGGGTAAGAAGAATGGTTCAAGCCATGATATGGAATATCTGAGTCGTGTCAAATATTTTAGGTGAGATAAAAATGCCAAAAACTGTATAATGGCGAGCTGACTATAAACCAGGAACTTGTTGGCATGTTGAAATTCAATGTAGAAGCAGGAAATGATGTGTTATGTAGTTTCAACTATCTTCACTAGGTAAAATAGGTAATTTCGCCTTATTTCTCCAAGGAAATTATTTCACTTTCATCTTTTGTAGGACAATTTCAGGTTGACCCGCAATATTATACTTCACTTTTCCTCTTCCCCTTCACAATATGTATTTTTCCCTTCCCTTCCCTTCTTTCCCTAACATTACCACTGTTGCTTTATAATATATATCGTACATTTTTTACAATGAAAAACACAATTTTCAGTTGGGGGCTGTGACAATATCATTGAGGTGACAATGGAAGGACTAATCATATCAGGGTAAGAGAGTTGGGTTGATCTAATATAAAATAATGAACCATATATGAAATTAATTGGATAAGATAAAACTAGACATCACTTGAAAGGGTGACACATGTAATAATACATTAATGGAGAATTAGTGCAATGTAATTTAAGTAGAAAAGGCAGTAGCAAAGATCCTTAAAAAAGAGAGTTGTTGTGGAATTTTTCACTAGTTATTTCAAATTGGAGAAGCTATAGAAACAACAAGTCATCTAGAAAGCCTAGAAGCTACATAAAATATAGTATAATGAACTATTTGGACACCATGGGGAGATGAGATGAACAAAAATTAATCTATTGAGGAATATCCAACTTAACAAGGATAGAAAATTGAAATTCATATAGGATAATAATATATATAATTGAATGAGATAGATGAATAGAATGATTATTACAATGCCATGTGAATGTATACTTATATATATTGACTAGTCATGATGGTTGACAGGTCATGTCCCTAAGTTAGACCATTCCCCTTAAGTTAGGATATGACATCTTATTTATTTTTATTATTTAATTTTATATGTCCATTAAAAAGGGAGATTTAAACAAAGGGAAACTATAGATACAACACAATGCAAGAACAATGCCACAGTTAGTAGGATCTGTAGGGATGTTATCTAGTTATAGTTGTTGGACGTATTCATTTGGTCATAATTTTATTCTCGGACTATAATAGCCATTTACGTTAATCATTATTAATTGTGTCACTTATTATCTAGTCATATATTTTAATCCTAGACTAAATAAATCATTTAAGTTAGTCATTTTTATTTTAGTCGCTTATTACCTAGTCGAATATTTCTTCCCTAGACTAAACTAGTCGTTTAAGTTAGTCATTTTATGTTCGGTCACATAAAATTGCTGAAATTTAGTAGTAATTCACTTGAAATAATTGCGATGACTAACTTTTCTAGTCACCTAGTCACTAATGTCATCATTTTCTACTAGTGTATGGGCTTCAATTAAACCTCAGATAACAATAAATGGAAATACCTAAACTTACCATAGATTAAGATATAGATGGAGTAAATACAATGGAATTATTGATAATGGAAAAGGAATATGGTATGAATCCTTTTGGGGAAAGTTTTCTTCCTTTTGGTGGAGCTTTTAAGTCGTGGAAATGCTTTAATGATGAAACTAAATTATAATCCATATGCAAAAAAATTAAGAAACTCTTCTCAAACAAATAGATTTGTGATACATCCCCGGGGTGCAACACAGTTGGTGATCACTGTGAAAATGAATTCTTTTGAGACACTGATCGAAAGTTCGATCCCCAGGGATGTAGCTTACTCAATGGAAATGAGGATAGATCATAGGCCCTAGTGGTTATAGTTGCAGTGGAAAAAATCGACCATGTATCATGCAAGTAAAATATTGACCTAGTTATTGATTCCTCTAGATACAAAAGAAAAATATTTATGATATAAAATGGAGTTAATCTACTAAAATTTAATATGAGTTAAAAGAAGTGAAAGAAGAGATCATGAACAAAGTTGATGGGTTATTTAAGAATGACACCTCATTTAAAAACTCATTAAATAGGTTCAAAAATTCAATAAAAGGAAGAGGAGAAAAAAATGTGGAAAAATATGTGTTAAGAGAAAAAATTACGAAGAAAAATGAAAAAAATAATGTTTCTAAAAAAAGCATGGTAAGGAACTACTGGATGAGTTGAAACGATTAAAATAAGAAAGGAAACATTGTTTAAATCAAGAATAAAACCAACATCTTGTGTAAGGAAACCACAAAAACACTTGAAGAGAATATTTCCATGAAGATTGATGAATCCCTAAATACAAATGATGTAAAATCAAAACCTCAACTAATAATTGGAGAAGAAAATAAAAAATTTGATAGATAGGACGACATTGTAGTTCTAAAAAGAGAAAGAAGGAAATATTCAAGAATTCCACTATAATATACCTAAATAAGTTTAACTCCATCTATATCATTCACATGAAATTACGATGGCATTATCTCTCAGGTTAGAGTAAAACAAAATTGAGCAAAGAGAATAAAATATATGATTATCTCTAAAAGTAATACAAAGAGTACTAGTACCATTGTATGACCCTTAGGGGAACATATATGGGTCTAAATGTAGATGATATACCAAAAAAATGAAATTTAGGGGATTAGGTGCACATATAATATGTAAACACAGACGCACGCACACAATGAAATTTATGGGATTAAGTGCACATGTAATGTGTAAACACACACACACACACACAAGAAGAAGACTTGATTATCTCTAAAAGTAAGACAAATATTTCGGTACCATTTTATGACCCTTGGGGGAACATATATGGGTATAAATGTAGATGATGAACCACAAAAAGGACATTTAGTGGATTAAGTCCACATGTAATGTGCCCACACACACACACACACACACACATATCGAGACTCAGTGAAGGGGCTATATGTGCAATGTGTGAACAGGTATATACAGATATCATGTATTCATTATTTCTGACATGGAATTTAGATGTATGCATGTATTTGGATATTTGGAGTATATTTTCCTATATTTTAAAGAATTATTTTGTAACCTATCTCCTTATATTTTTTGTATTTTTCCTCCACATTTGAATTGGTGTATATGGTAGTTTCTTCTATTTTTTTATGATATTTTATGGAGTTTTAATATAACACATAACCTATATAGAAATTAATTCATAAATCATGCAAGAGTGTGATTTATTTCAAAACTTCTCAAGTATTGTTTTAGTGTTCCTATGAATTTCAACAAATTTATGTTATTTATAGTTATGACTTGGAGCATATTTTTATCATAATTATATAAATACCACATCCTTGCGAGTTCACCATTTATACTAGAGGCAATGTTTATACTTTTAAGGGACGAGTGGGATTTATTCCTAATGAATTACCTTGGGGACAATAGTATAGGGAATGAAAATTTATTTTTAATTTGTGAATTAATCATTATATCTACTTTTATTTCCCTCTCAATTGCTTCTAACCATTTAATGTGATGTTTCATTTCGAATTGAGCTTCAAGAGGATGATAGTGAAACATTTTTGTAAAAGGAATCAATTGAGCTATCCATATAAATGAATAGTTTCTTAAAGGTTTATCTAAATTCAATGATTGAGCCAATTTAATTTTACTTGGTAATTTTTCTGAAATAATGAGCATCTCTCTCAATACATGCCTAGACATAATTAGGAAACTAAATCCAAGAAATGCAACCTAAATAGGTAAATTTATACCATTTCTACCATTTCTTTCATTTTAGATATAAGTATAGGATCCCCACTCTATGTTTCATACTGTCATGACTAATACGTTGGAGGATGAAGTGATGTTGCATTTGGGCCACCATACTGGGTGAATACCATCAAATATTTTCAAGTTTCACTTAGGAGAACGATGTCATACATTATTATACATTTATATATTGTTGTGTAGGGTTAACAAGTGTTGTGGTTTGATAAATAATTCCAAGTTAGAATTTTTCTCATGGTTTGGTTCATTATGTTGCCAAATTGAGTGGTTTCCTTCTAGTATAATTTGAGCGAACATACTAATGAATTGATTAATAAAAAAAATTCAAAGTTGTCCATCCTCTCATCAATATTTTTATTAAATTTATCATACATCCCATTTATGTCATATTGGCATGATTTAGGGTGACCTTCCATTGATTACACATTACCTATAGCATGGTGGGTGTTCATGTTGTGTAGGGAAGTATGAGGATGTTTATATGGATTATGCTTCATGGTTTACTTCATTCAAAAACATTATTGGGTCTTTAGGAAAAGGAATCATTATGTGCTATAAGTCTTCAGGATACATGGAGGGTCCAAAATTGGAACTCGACCCAATATCCTAAGGTAATAGTTAAGGATCCTCAACAATTCCCTTATACATACTACATGACTACATAGGTACTAGAGAGTGACCCCCTTGAGTTTTATTGTTAGTATTCTATAGCAACAAAATGGTCAATTAGCTTTATTTAAATCATGTTTCAAGTATACCTAAGTGACTTCATATATACACATATATAAATGGAAGTGATTTTTTGTGGATAGGTAGTATAAGAAATGGTACTACTCAAAGGGGAATCAGTAGGGATTACATGGGTTTCAATATAAGTAAAACCATTTGTATTTCCTAAATGTATCTTTCCCTGACCATAGTTTAGCCACTAAATGATATATGAGAGTCATTTTGAAATTCAAGAATGCACCTCTTAAAAAAATTAAAATTATTTTGAAAAGCCAAAGAAACTGTATTGAAATGATGAAAAAATAATGTATGTAGGTTAGCGTTTGAGGAAAGAAATGTAGGATAAGCACAACTTCCATTATAATTTTTGAATTGGATATTATGACCCAAATTATGAAATTCTACAACTTTTATGTAGACTTAATGACATTATTATGAATAAAATATATCCTTTCTATCAAAAAATATTCAATCTTTAAAATTTGTAACCATCCCAAAAAGCCATATAAAATGTTTCGATCTTAAATTTTAGATAACTTCACTTCTCTTTTCAAACTCTATTTTTTAATGGACTTTTTCATTTTTTCTTATTGAGTATATTTTCAAGAGGAATTTATTTCTTCAATTAGATTCTTGAATTTTTTCATATAAAATCTATAAATTCACGTAGATATTGCCACCAGTGTTTATGTCAAAAACCAACAAGAAAACAAAAATATGTCTCACTTTATTCCAAACTTTCTCCCACTGCATACAAAAAAAAGACACATGATACCACTTGTATTTTAATACGCACGAAATACAATATAAAACTCAAGAACACAAGAAAAAAGTGCGATTAACACTAAGAAATATCTCTTTGATAATAGAAAATATAGAGCTATGTTCACTTGTTTCTACATGGGGTCAACCTCGAAGAGAAATGCTCTAGGGAATAACATGTTGAGATTTTCAGGTGTTGGAGTAGCGTGAGATGTGCTCTAGCTCCCAAACTTTGTGGAGGGGATACAATACATGAGATCTCCAAGTCTCAGAAAGCAATTTAAGAAATTCCATCATGTTTAAGATATATTTAAGTAATTAATCTTTTTAATTAAGGACCCTAATTCTAACTTAGGAAAATGAAACGATTAAAGTTATTTCAATTAAACATGTGATGAAAATGATTGTCAAAGTCACACAGATCGAGATTTATTTTAATATTAGCCATCGATTCAAGATTATATCATGGTCATTGGTTTCCCAACGAGAAAATTATAAAGGAAATCCTTGGGGTTAGTTGGAGAAAACACACAGTGGTAGAGCATTGAGACTAGCCTCAAATTCTAAGGCGTGGTTTGCTAGTAATTTCAGAAGTGTTTTAGCTATGGAGAGGGACAATATTAGCGAGAGGGATGGTTTGATCCCAGACCAAGAGTAAAACTGAGCCAGAGAGGTGGCATACCAGAGTAGTGCAGAGGCAGCCAGGAGCTATGCAGTCTAGCATAGGCCACACAGAGGCAGCGCAAAGGCAGCAGGGGCCACACAGTGTTGACACAGGACTAGCTAGGGTAGCGCAGGGGTAGCATAACCCAGTTTGGGGTGACGAAGACCCTTCTTGAGCAACCCAAGGGCTGATGTAGGCCAGTTAGGCTGAAGAGGAGGGCTTCAGAACAGTGTTGGGGTTTTTTGTGGGCCAAAAAGGGCTTGAATTCATAATTCCCTGGTGATGGTTGAATCAACCATATTTTTTGTCTCCGAGGATAAAGGTTTTTCTTTCCATGATTTTTTCTGTAGGGCTAACCATGTTTGGTGCCCGGAAATGTTGTACTTAGAATCTGCATGATAATCAAACCCTCCAACAGCCAGAAGACTGGTTTTCCCGCATTGGGTTTTTCTAGGGACAGTTTTCCAGAAAGTCCTTGTGTATCACTTTTTCATTGTGCATGTGTTTAGTTTAGATCTGTATGTGTAGGTTGTTGATGTATTGACTTCGATGTTAATGTTGAATATTTCACATTAATAACTTAATGTAAGTAGGATAATTAAATCTGAAAATTAAGAGCATAATTTTTGTTTGAGATATTCAGAAATTTTCACATAAAAATTTCTCAAAAATTATTACACAGCATTGTACTTGAAATATGGTTGTCCATAGAGAATCATAATTTTTTATGGGCCCCATATAATGAAGGATGGCCAACTAATTGGACAACTATTATTAAAATGATCCATTTTTACAATGACTGCAAATTAACTAATTACTTATTTTTATTATTCAAGGAATGTAGCTTCCTACATTACATATTATGTAAGTTTGTTAAGTTAGATCCCCAATAACCATAGAATGTAATAAATGCTCTAGATGTACCTTATTTCCAACTAAGTCATGTTGTGTATAGTATTTTGTACTATGCATTAATTGATTTGCAATATTCCCTTGACATGGCACAACATATTGTTTCATTCCATCATCACCGTAGTCTACTTGTCCTCTACCACATGGAATCCATGTGTCTTATATGAAAATTTTTGAAATTTCAAAATTTTCCAATTTTTCTATAATTTTTCTTCTCATGACACCATGGAAGCTATAGTTTGATATTTTGAAACCCAATCCAACCTTTTTCTCTCCCAATTCAATTAGTAACCTACATTTATATTATAATTTTGGGTAATTTTAAATACAAATTTTGAGGCTTTAGCAAAATTCCTCCTTGACTATGTTGGTAACCTCCAAATTTGGCCATTATAGGAAAAGTAAACTTAAACTATTAATTAGATTTGGGAATTTTCATACCATCTCCCAAAATTAATAATAACAATAATAAGAAACCTTTATCGCATTAATGAAATAATCATAGAGTTAACATATGAATTCAATAAAAAAATACGCACAAACTATTGGACTTTGCATCAAATGGAGCCTCCTCAGTGAAGTAGATCATGGTATCACTATCGTTATGATTCCACTAAAGTAATTTCACAAATTTACAAAGAAAAGAATAATTGCGGCCTGGAAATGAGAGTTTTAGTGCTAAAAATACATACTTTTATTAAAAAGTACTAAAACAACCCAAGTCGTAAATAGACGGTAGTATTGCCACCGTCGTATTTTCATGAGATTAAGATTACGACATTTTTCTAATTTGGGCAACCATTCTAGTATAATATGGGAAACTTTAAACTGAAAATTTTAGGTTTTTTTTTTAAATTCCTCCGTGACTATGCCTTTAACCTCAAAATTTGTGCATTACGGGCCTAGTTTAGCTTAAATTAGAATTTAATTTTAGGATTTCCCTCATAGCCCCAAATCTCAATAAAAAGAAACCTCTATGTCATTGGTGAAATAATGATAGAGGTAACATATGAATCGAGAATTTAAAACCGAGAAACAAAAATAAAAAAATAAGGAAATAGAACCTCTTATTATGGCATCATATCACTATTGCTACCATTTTTTACGAAAATCATTAGACATAGATACCAATATAAGATGAATGGTAAGCTCAAAAAGAGAATTTTGGTTCTAAAAAATATGTTTTTGCTTCAAAAAATACTAAAATCAATTCCTACATAGGATATTGGTGGTACTAACAACATCATCTTTGTATTTTCATAGGACGAAGATTAGAACATTTTTCCACATTCATTTGAAATTTTTCTAACAAAATCCCTAAAAATGTATATGTAAAAGTGATTTTACTAACATCACCCACTTATTATTTCTTAGTTCAAAATTAAAATTTATTTAAAAGCATGTCATTTACATCAATTATTGATGGAACCAATCTCAGATATCTTGAATTGGTAGTAGTGACATTTTCATTTTAGATCTCAGTTTAAAATATTGTTAAATTATAATCTAAAAATAACTATTATTATAATAAAAAAAATCACTCATTATATTCATATATATATATTAAAAAATAAAAAATAAGTAAAAATTATTTAATGATCCATTAAAAAGGAAAAATAGCATTTAAAAAAAAAAATTTGATTTAAAAACTATTAAATTATTTATTTATTTAATGCTTGATTTAAGATTTTGATAACAATTATATAGGTTGTTAAAACCATCGTTTTAAACATGTCATACTACTAATTTCATAAAAAATTAAAAGTATTACTTCTAATATCAGTTTTCAATTCAATAGGGGCTTTAATATTTTGGTTGTAATAGTATCAATTGTCAAACCTATGGTTTTAAACCAATAGTAATTTTTATTGCTAAAAGGAAAAGGTCATGTTACTAGTAGGGCCACTTTTGGATTCAAGAGATGATTTTAAGGATTTGTTTATAAAATTAAGCATTATGCTCAAAAAATGTTGTAATTTTAGCCCCCCAAAAAAGATGCCATTGGCCACTCTATGTTTTCAAGTGAGGGTATTCATAAGTTCATAGTTTTGCAGTCTCACACAAGTGACATACATAAACCATTAAAGACTAAGTAAACAAATAAGCGTAAACAATCAAAAATATTTGATAAACTCAAAATTTGACTCTTGGAACCACAACTTGTAGCACTAGGAATCCAAACCATGAACCACATAAAAAAATTTAAATGGATAGCTAAATTATATAATAAAGTGTCAATAGAAAGCCAAAAATACTTACAACCACTATATAAGGACTTACATGGAGCCACCATGTTTCTGCGAAAAGAAAATATATACATTTTCATAATGACTTGGAGCCTCTAGCCAAATTCCTACTCCCAACAACAAGATAAAAAATGAGTTGAACAAAAAAACACTACACCAAATATAAAGTCCTGGAAAAACAATGACATGAATTTATCATTGTTACACTACCTCACTATTATCTGAAATGGAAAAATCTATCATCACATAATTATTAAACAAAAATAAAAATAGTAATAATTTATAACAATACATAATATAAGCTTTATTCATTAAAAGAAAACATGTCACGAAAACTAACCCATAAAAGGTAAAAGCTTAAGTGATAATAAATATTTTTAAATCTTCAAGACACACACATATTTAACTTTTAAACTCTTATATATATATATATATATATATATATATATATATATATATGTATATGTATATGTATATGTATATGTATATGTATAACAAAATCATCCTAAACAAAAAAACAATTTTCTTATAATAATTATTGCAAAATAACCAAGATCATATACTTCCAAACTCTAAACTCATATCCTATTTAAATTTTCTTAACTTATAAACAAATTTGTTTAGTAAAGTCAACTTTTAAACAATAAATTATAATATTCATATTTTTAGAATAACCTCCTTTCCAAAGTAGATTAAAAACACACAACATTTTAATACACCATAATATCAAACATTTGGGTATACAACTAATTATTTCTTATTATAATCATTTTATAATAACAAAATCATGTAATTACAAATTCTAAATTAACACCCTATTTAAGTTCTCTTAACTTATAAACCAAGTTTTCTTTAACTTATAAGGCAAATTGTTTCCCAAATGACACTTTTAAACAATAAATTATAATAATCATATTTTTAAAATATTCCTTTCAAAATTCAATTAAGAACCCAAAACAATTTAATACACCATAGCATCAAACTTTTTTGGAAAGACAACTGTGGGGGCAAGACAACTGTGGGGCTCATACTTTGTCCAATTTCACCCAATGCTGACATACAGGTATCCAACAGTGGGGCTCATACTTTGTCCAATTTCAACCAATCCTGACATACAGATATCTTTTCTTTAATTCAATTACATCACATCAAAGTGTAAAAAACAATGTGCAATAAGTTTTACAAAGTCCAGTTTGATGATTGAGACCTTCTTTTGGGTGAAATCTTTATTTTTAATATTTAA